>MU740870.1:44618-82581 GCA_026770625.1 Nicotiana glauca | reverse complement strand
AATGATCACATGCAAAAGATGGAAGAGAGGATGATAAGATTGGAGGAAAAAATTGAGGAACAGAAGGAACAATATGAGGAACAAAAGACAATGATGAGACAAGAAATTGTAGAAGATATCATAGCAAAACTTCAACGTTCTGGATTACCAATTGATGCTAATATTTTAGCAACATTGTATTCTCTTCCATTGGGTCAAGCTTCCTCAACACAAGCAGCACCTGTTCACCTAATTCATCGACCATCCCTANCTTTGTGTTGTCCAGCACTTTTCGAGCATTATACATCTGGTATCCTTTTTGCCTATTTATTTTTCTGCTCCCACTGCATTTTCTTGATGTAACACTTCCTGATTTAGCAAAGTATCATGTTGCATTGATTCTTCCTCCCAGATTGTTTTTAGCGTGTCCAAATTTGTGAAGCACAATAAGTGCTGCTCACGATCCCAGGCACGTTTCATTCTGCTATTTTTCCTTCTTTTCCTTGTAGTCTCCAAAAGATTCTTGTTGTATTCTTTGTGCATCTCTGGTCCTGAGTTACTGTATTAATGAACTTTTGGGTCCTTGTGTTATGCTGCATTTTTGCGTGACAAGTTTGTCAGCTGTATAGGTCGACTGTCAGCTGCATTGTGTGCTAAAGTAGTCTCCAGCCTAGAAATAGTAGTAGTTCGATCAGTTCCAGCTATTACACTGTATTCCACCCCGTGCTGAAGGTTGTCATATTCATTAGTTTGCCTAGTTTGCCTATTTGTAGGAACTACTGCAAGTAGATTTCCTTTGGAATTCAAATGGACTAATTTAACTTCTTGTTGCTTCTCCATTGTTGAGGTCTCACGTACAGGAGGTCCATAAGTTGCTCGATTCATCATTTTCCTATTTTTAGAATTCACACTTTGCATTCCTGCTTCATTTAGCAAAAATTGCTGCATGAGCAATTCAGTTGAAGCAGCTTGGTTCTTCTTCTGTACGCCTACACTCACAATCTTTTTCCCAGATTCAACTTGCCTTGAAGCATCAGTAATTNTCCTGTAATTGATGCTTCTAATTTTTAGATTGTACAGTTAGAAAAGAACTAGTGATATGATAAAGATCAATCAGCACTTAGAAATAGATATTGGAACTCAAATGTGCATCAACATCCAGTTCTCCATTAGCATAGGATTGTTGTACCATCAAATATCAGAAAGAGAATTTTAGCTTTTTGTCGACCTGCTGAAATAGTCAAATTTTGCTATTTTTTCTTTGCGCCCAGTGATGTATTCTACCTCACAACTGTCCAGATTTGCCTGGAAAAGCACATGTCCAACCTACTCCGGAGCTGGCACATATAGTTCTTTTTCACCAACTTTGAACCATCCAAGTGCTGCAGGTCGAACTGATATGAGGAGCTGCTATTTTTTCAGCAGCTGTTTGTGTATATTCCTTATGCACAACCTGCTCCAGATTTGTTTATATTCTAGTGATGAGTGATTGAATTTCTGTTTATGTGCTGGCAAATAGTTTATGTTTATGTGCTGGTGATGAGTGATTGAAATCAAAATTACCGGATCTGTTTAGTTGTTGTAATAACAAAGATGGGGTTGTGGCTGAATTTTATTCAAATTCAAGTTCGCAGGTGAGTTTTTGAAGGAGCATGAATGATCAAGAAATAGTAGATTTCTGCCGGTTGCTGCTTCAATTGGAATCTACCCACATTGATCAAAACAAATAGGATTCATTAGTATGAAAAAAAAGTACATATAGGAAGTTTACTATTAGAAATTGTTACAGCCTACTTATGAAAAAAGCAGGTCACTCGAATACTACCATTGGTATGGGGTCCATATTTTGGTTTCGGAGCCCGGTACAGGTCTTACATATGGTTTCAGTCGAACCTGTGAAATTTGGTAAGAAACGGACTTGAAATGACGAGAATCGGACCTTATTTCAGAAAAATTGGAAAAATTGATGTTCTTAGGTAATTTTATGATTTTGATACTAAATTCATAGTTGTTGATGTTATTTTGGTAATTTTAATGCACGAGCAAGTCTGTATGATTTTTTTGGTTGGTGTTCATGTTTGGTTTGGAACCCCGAGGGCTTGGGTGAGTTTTGGATAGGCCACAGAGTGAAATTTGGACTTAGGATATTGCAAATTTTTAACTACTATATTGTAGGCATGCAGGCTTTGCATTTGCGAAGCCTGGCTCACAAATGCAAGTTCGCAAATGTGAAGGCTATGTCGCAAATGCGAAGGAGCGCGGTCCAGCTTAACCTCGCAAAATGCAAGGAACCCATCGCAAATCATTCCTAACTCCTTGATTCATCAGTTTCCTTGTTGATTACTACCTGTAGTAGCTTGATTCTAAACTGCACCACGACCAATGGCACCAGTTGAAACAATCTGTTCAGCACCAATAGTCTAGTTAAACTAGGATTAGGATTGTCCTTCTCCTCTGTTGAACCTANGAGGCATCAGTTGAACCCTCAATCAATGGAACAATATCACGTTTTGAAGCTAAGGGGGGTCGATCATCAACTAATGACTGCTCGTGTTTAAAAGTTGTTACTGAAGTTACAACACCATTAGCTTTGCCACTAGGTGATTTCTTGTCTAGCTGATCACTAATTACACCAGTTCTTGTTTGCTCTAGAGCTGCTACTGCTATAATTTTTTTGGCAACACAAGCGTGATCAAATTCATATACACACTCCATTGAGTTCACATCTAGCTGACCTTTTCCATAAAAAACAATAATACTAGAGGCATCAGTTGAACCCACAATGACAACTCGATCACTATGAACACTCAATGGAACAGTAGTTTCCTGTTTCACCTTTGTGTTTATGACTATTTGTGACTTCCTTTATGTTTCTGATCTTTATAATTTTCATTTCCTCTTTACCACTGATACTAATATCTTTAATTGCTTCAAAATTGTAGTCATGATTCAAGAATATACAAGACAAAAGAAAAAAGTAAAAATTTTGACATTTGTTCAAGCTGGAACACTTACATCTTTGGCAAATCAGAAAAGGCTGATGCGGACCAAAAAAAGAATATTCCAGCCAGCTCTATCGGTTAAATAAAGAGCGTCAGGTTCTGAATAATTTAATGGAAGAACATCAGCTACTAATGCCACAACATCAAAGGGCAGGAGCCCATTTACAATGTGATTCAACCACCCCTACAACACAATCACTAGAGCAAGAAGTGCAATTGGATGCTAATGCTCCTACAGTAGATGAACAAGGTAAGAAATTTTAGATTTTACATTAATGTATTGACATCCTATATCTAGTTTACTAAATTGGAGGATACTTTTGATTTGTATTATTGTAGGATCTTGTACTGAAAAAAGAAAAAGAGGTAAAACAAGGATGCTAAGTGTGCATGGAAGGAGTGAACATAAGTTAATTGTGGTCAATGAGTTTGGTCAACCTGTTGGTCCTACTAAAGATGTTGTGATAGAGTTTGGTAGCTTCCTCGGNCTGTTCCAACATCAACCAAGCTCCCGTAGATTTAGCAAGCTCCAAATTTTGTTGTTTCTTTGCGTTCAAAACATCCTTGGCATCAATATGATGGGACTGTTGGCGCTTACACACACAATGTCTATGTGTTGATTAAAAAAAGTGAGATTGAGTAAGATCTGGGATATTTCTTAAAGGAAAATGACTTCGTCATAAGTAACGGAAGTCATTTCTCCCGTTTTGATAGAGCAACCTAATTAGAGTGCAGCTATAATAAGCTTGGCCTATTGTTAGTTTTCTAAAAGCAATCTCTGATACTTATTGACAACATTCTGGTTGCACTGGGGATTAGACTTAGCCCTTCAGCAATTACTGATTTGGCTAGGTTCGTTATTGTTTGGATTGTACTCAGTCTAAGAGAGCGGAATGGTTACACATAATTCATATAGTTGACCCTAACTTTGGTTGGGGTTGAGTCCTAATTGTTTTCGATTGATCTTAGCAGTGTCAATTATGGTTACACGTCTTGGGAACTCATGATAATATAGGAACCTCATCAATAAGAAAACCTTAGGAAGGGACATGATTTGAGTCAATATTAAATATCACTTTGTAAAGATCTCATGTCTCAATGCAAATCCTTTGTCTAGCTTTGGTGGATTCTTGGTCTCTATAATTCTTCCACTTTACTGAACATGCTTATCTACGCGCAGTAAGATGGCTGCTTTGATTACTGGAACAGTTCCACCTTACTATTTGGGAGGTCTTACTGATGATGCCTGCTTATCTTTATTCTTGAAATGTGCATTTGGAGGGCAGGATAATTTGTTTCCTTATCTAGTAGAAATAGGCGTGCCTTTGGCTGCAAAAACCTTGAAAAGGTTGTTGTATATGAAAGACGAGAATGAATGGTTGCAGATAAGAGGTAATGAGATATGGTAGATTCAACAGAAGAAATCTAAAATTTTACCAATATTGAGATTGAGCTATGAATAGATGTCATCACATTTAAGACAGTGCTTTGTCTATTGCTCCATGTTATCCAGAGGTCAAGAAATTCCAAGGGAGGACTTCGTCAACCACTGGATTGCTCAGGGATTTAAATAGAAACATGAAGTTGGAAGATATTGGTAATCAGTACTTTGATGAGTTGCTATGAGGGTTTTGCTTCCTCGATGTTTTACAAGCTTTTGATGGAAAAATATAGGCATGTTAGATAGACAATCATGTGCATGATCTTGCACCGTCAGTAGCAGGTTCTGAATACTAAAATTTGAAATCTAATGCTTCTGTGCTTTTTCTCTAAGCCGAGGATCTTTCGGAAACGGCCTCTCTGCCTTATCAGGGTAGGGGTAAGGTTTGCGTACATATTACCCTCCACAGACCCCACTCTGTGAGATTTTACTGGGTAGTTGTTATTGTTGTATTGATTGATCTTATAAATTTTGTACTTCAAAAACTAGTCAACTAAAAGCAGTTACAGTAGTAAATAGATGAAGTGTTGGTTGAAGATAACCTCAATTTTATTGCTTGTTGAATATGCTTATTTTTTTTCTTACCCTCTAAATATTGTTATGTCTTGAATTTGTAGGTGAAGAAAATGAAAAAATGGGAGATGAAAGCAGTGAAGACCTTACTTAAGGAGTATTGGTTGATCTACACCTTCAGATAATTTGGGACTTCACTTATTTTTGAATATTTTGCAAACTTATATGCAATCTAACTCTTGAATTGTTAGTCAATATTCTCTTATATTTGGATAATACTAGTTGGATATTTTTGATGATGATTTTGTGGATGAATATAGTTTCCTTTAATAGTTTTTATAAATTCCAGCGTATTATAATTTACTCCATTACAATAGCTCGCAAAAATTATTGCAATAGTTTGTACTAAATGTTGTAATAGCTTGAAAAATTGTTGCAATAGCTGAAATAACCGTTGCAATAGCTTAAATAACCGTTGCAATAGATAATAATAATCATTGCAATAAATAAGCTAAACTATATTAACAAACTGTTCCAGTAGGTCTATTCCATCTGTTTTGCACCGTTACAATAGTTGTATTGCAACGGTTCAAACTCGTTGCGATAGCTTTTTAATAATTGTTGTATTAGGCTATTGTAAAATCGTTGCGATAGATAGAGCTATGACCACGGCTTCGAAACCGTCGCAAAAATCCATTACAACAGACCAATTGCAATGCCTTATCTTGCAACGGAGCC
Organism: Nicotiana glauca; assembly: GCA_026770625.1. NCBI lineage: Eukaryota > Viridiplantae > Streptophyta > Magnoliopsida > Solanales > Solanaceae > Nicotiana > Nicotiana glauca. The sequence goes on along the minus strand of MU740870.1, from coordinate 76,908 downwards.
AAATCCGTCGCAATAGGAATATTGCAACGGTTTTTCTAGTTTTGGCAACGGTTTTATCGGTGTTGCCATAGGCCATTTTTCTTGTAGTGCCCATTCATCGTACTCAACAATTAACACATAGCAATTAATACATAACTCCTAATCCCTCAAGCTAAGGTTAGACCAAACACTTACCTCGATACCTTGAACACAGTTCAAGCCTCAACTATTGCTTTACCTTTTGATTCCACCGCCAATTTGCTCGTATCTAGCCACAAATTAATTAATTATATCAGTAAATGCTAAATGAATCAAATTCTAATGCATGGAGATAAGTTTTTAAAAGTTTTCCCAAAAAGTCAAAAATCGACCCCAGGCTCCCATGGTCAAAATCCGAGGTTCGAATAAAAATCCGACTAACCAATCACTCGCGAACTCAAATATATAATTTTTTTTGAAATCGGTCCTCAAATCGAAGTCCAAATCCCCCAAATTTGAAAAATCTAGGTTCTACCCAAAAAACCCAATTTCCCCCGCGAAAACCTTTAATTTTGAGTTGAAATCATGTGAAAAGATGTTAACGGTTGAAGAAAATGAGTTCGGGCTTGAAACCTCAGAATTTGATTCGGCAGACGCCCAAGTCCCATATTTTCCTACGGACCTCCTGGGACCGTCGACACACATATCCGAAGTCATCTTAAATTTATTTTAAAGGAAAAAATTTATTATTTCCCATAATTTTTCATATAATGACTTTTCGGGTGCGCACCCGAACTGCTCACGCAAATCAAGGTGAGATAAAAAGGAGGTTTTTACGCCTTGGAACACTGAATTTGTTTCAAAAACAAGTTATGAGTTTTTGGGTTATCACAAAAACTCTTTCAAACTTTTTGTGAAAAAGCAAAAAAATAATGAAAACTGATGGAATCCTAGAGCAGGATTTTTCAGAGGTCCTTTTTAGGGTCTGATCTCCATTTGTGAGAGAGAAAAGGTCCTATATATAGGTACTAAGTATGCCATGCACCCTCCAAGTCAGGGAATAATTCCCTTAAAAAAACCTAAACAAAAAATCAGAAAGAGAATCTTTTTAACAGAAATTGGATAGCTAACAATTTCTAATTGGCTTCAGCAATTTATATTGGCAAAATGGGGACAACTGTCCATACTCTAGATCTTTCTTGTTCAATTACCCCCAACAAGTTCCTAATGACTTACAAATTATGGCAAACAAAAACAAACAAGCAATTATCAGTAAACAAATCAAGTAGTAAACAACAAAGCTAGACAGTGTAATCAAATCTTAGAGCGTTAAACATTTGAAAACTTAAAATAAACCTATACCCTAAAATGAACCAGGTTCATCATGGACTTGACAAGAACTCTTCAGAAACGAACATGTTTGATGACTAACATAGACAAAATGAGTCAAACAAATAACAACAACAAAAAACACTGCAAAGCATGCAAATTAAACAGGAACAACAATTATGAAAAAGAAAAAGGGAAGAACAAAAGAAAGAAAAGAAAATACCTTGAAGAATTTGTCCTAAACAGTTGCGAACTCGGATTGAACTAATGCTAATGAACTACAAATCAACTTGTTAATTACTCAAAAAAAGAAAAGAACAACCCAAACAAACAATAATTGAACAGAGGTAAACAATCAAAAATAATCACTGCTTCTTTTTCTCTTTTTAGTTTGTCTTAGAACAAATAAAACGCCAAAATAGAACAAGAAAGACAAGAAAATACCCAATGAGAAGGACAGGCTGAAGCTGGGTTTTGATTGCATTTTGAAATAGTTTGAAACTGACCCAAAATGATTGTTCTTTCCAAGAGTAATCTATTTGGGTGAGCTTTGAACCAATCAAATAATAATATTTGCGAAAATCTCCAAACATACACAACTAGGTTTTCTTTCGGCTTTCAAATCTTCAATTGAAATGGTTCACTAGGGATTTAAGGAAATATAGTTGTGGATTTGGAAAGAGAAGGGAGGGGTGAATATATGGTGAATGTTTGGGGTGATTTGGAGCGCCGCTGCCGCCATGAAGTGATTTACGGCAAGCGACGGCTAGGATTTGAGAGTGGAGAGTGGGTGCTGCTAGGGTTTTCTCTTGAGAAACAGAGGAGGAATGGGGAAAGTTTGAGGGGTTTGGTGGGGGGGCTCCAACAAGTTTAAGGGGGAATGGTTTAGTTCCCAACCATTAGATCAATGGATGATCAACGGCTGAAATTCGAGCTAGGTGAAACGACATCGTTTTGCGCTTGAAGACTAGACCGGTTGGGGTGGATCGGGTGTTGGGCTCGGAGATGGCTTAGCCCAATTCCGGGTCCAAAACAAATTTCTTTTCCTCTCTCTTTTTTTAAATTGAATTGATTCAATTTCTTTTAATACCAATTTTTAAATACTAATAAACTCAATTAAACCTAAATTAAGTCCTAAACAAAACCTAGCAACGTAAAATGTACTTAATTATCTATTTATAAATACTAAAATAATTAATTGCCATAAAAACTAATGAAACAAAGGTACTAATTTATAAAACTAAAGCTAAAATGTGGACCAATTTATATTTTTTTCATTAATACAATTAATTAATAACATAACCTAAAAATGCAAATATCAACCTAAAAATGCAATACATGAAACTTGAATATTTTTTCGGGTATTTTCTATGATTTTAAAATATAAAACTTGAGTAGATATTCCTAAAAATTTCTATAAAAAATAAAATAACTTAGAAAACAAATATTTTGTGATTTTGTAGGACTATTTTGGTCGGGAAAAAATCACGTGCTCGCAGTAATGTGAATCTTGAAAGGATATTCAGAACTATTTTGATCCTATAGGCATTACATCTAAGAGTGGATCAGAACATGTTGAACAAATTAAACCCTCTAGGAATGTTATGTATCGTGCACAATAACGAAATTCATTGTGACAAATACCTATAGGCATGTTATCTAATGCATGCAGTAGCAGAATATAATTGAACAAGTAAATAACCAATAGGCAGTATATCTAACATATAGTAATGAAAATATTTGAAAGAAACAGGCACCTAAAAAAGGATTTCTACCCTGTTCTCATGCAAACATTTAAACTAGACCCAGTTTCCCCAATTCACTATTGCCCATTGTTATTACAAATAATTATGAATCAAATAGAAAGTATATAACTATATGAAGCCTGTAGCAGACCCAATACATCCATATAACTCAGGCCTTCAAACCATATGCTCCAAAGCTCAGAGATACACAGTAGCCATTGGTAAAGTACCAAGAACCCAAATCTCTAGTGTGTCAGAGTTCCCAAGGGCTTCGAGAACCCAGGGCAGTGCTCATACTAGAGAACAAATATTCAGAAGTAGTCATAAAGGATTGGAAACTAGCCCCAATGTGTCAGAGTTCAGAGGAATCTCATGGACCCGAAGCAGTGCTTACATTGGGGGTGGCACGACCATAGTTAACTAAGAGTAGGAATTGGAAAAAATGATATATGAAAATAGGAGACAATTTTGTTTTAGAAAATAGTTTAGATCTCAGAAGTGCATAGAAGGAGATTACCATATTACAAAAACCATAGGCAACACACGTTTAGCAGAAAGAGTTCAGTCATGAACTACAACAATGACAACATATAGGACAGAGTAACAATTAGTTTAAACAAGGTTTCACATGGCCTTGATCATTAGCTATTACTAGGTGCGCATATAGGAATATATTAACTAGAGAACAATATGCTGGGATCAAATTACTGATTAGACAATAATACCGAAAGGTGGAAAAGTTGAGAGTATAGAAATTGTAAATTAATCAAGAGTTTGTTAAGGGGTGAACAGTTAAAACCGGACAGAACTCATGCTAGTTGGGAAACAAATAGACATAGGTCTAGTTTCATGGAAGTAGGCATGCTGATTAAGAGTGATAAATATGAAGCACATAAGTCTAATTACATAGAAGTAGATATGCTGGTTTAGATCAATAAGCATGAAGCACATAAGCCTAATTACATCATATTGAATGATAGCAGAAGTTGAGACATACCAGTTAAGAGATAACAAACAAGAAGTTGAAAAGTATGCAGAATCCAATAGTCTAGCTTTGGATTTCAGTTGGCTAGACAATGTAGCAAACATAAGTAAAAGAAAGGTTTGAATGAGAGAAAGAGCTTTTGTATGTGTGTGTGTGTGTGTGTGTGTGTGTGTGTGTATTTCTTTCTAAGTCTGAGTCTGTTTGAAAATCATAAAATAGGGTAGGTCCGACAATGTAATGAATCAATCACATATACATAATGTATGAAAATTAATTAGCAATCAGTCAAGGATCAATTAAGAGGACAAAATCAAACAAGTACCCCTTAATTTAAGAAAAAATCTCACACAGAATCAATCCGTAATTAAGAGCATGGTTAATAAGGTAAGAAATAGGAATCAATTAGGAATCATGACACACAATCAAGCAAATAATACAGATACATAAATAGGGTAAGAACAAGTGAAACTTAAGTAACGAAATATGGATACTAAATTCAAACCCTGATTTAGGTAAATAAATCAATTAATCAACTTAATTGATAGAGTTAAAGGTAACGGGGAAAAGATAACAGGAAAAAGAGTCAGAGAATAAAAACCCTAGACTATGTCAAAGGCATAGCGATAAAACTTAAAATAATCGGTCGAAATAGTAAAGAAGAAAGAGTTTGAATGTCAAAACATTTTCACATAAAACCCGTTAGAGATCAAAACCCTAGGGTAAAGAACATAGTCATGAGAATCAGTCGAATAAACAAGTAGGATTAAACACTTAAAAAAATTAGTATTTTTTCAGAAACTTAAAGGGGTGAAACCCTAGTTTTAGAGAAGACAAAAAAATGGTTAATAATAAGAAACATAGATTTTTTTTAAAGAGAAATAATAAAATAAACTTCAAACTATCTCAGATCTACAAGGATCTGAACGGATTCGAGCAACAAGAGACTAGGGTTTTAAGAGAATGACAGAGATGAAAGAAAATCTAGTTTGGAACCAAAGATTTGAGCCATAAACACGAAGATAATAGTACTCACAAATGGAGATAATTCATAAACGGTTTCGAAAAATCTGAGTTGGATCTCTTCAAGATTCTTTCATAAAATAACAAAATCGAACAACCAGAAGAGGTAAGAGGCCGGTAGGGGCCTGAAATCATAGAGGAACCCCATGGAACGGGTAAGAATCGAAGCGGTCTGGGAAATTTTGGAGTGACGTCTCCATAGGGTTGAAGAGTGACTCAGAGACAAGAGAGGAGGAAAGGATTCAGAGGCGGCACAATTGACAGAGTAAGTAGGGTTTGGGGGGAGTCGTTGGATTAAAAAGGAAAGGGGAACGTGGACAACTGATCTCAGAGATCAACGACCACAATTAGGGGAGGTTCTAGGTCGAGTTAGATAGGGAATTGGGTTGGGGCGGATTGTATAATTTGAATTGGGTTGGAGGGTCCGAATTTAAGCATAATTAAAGGGGCTATTTGTTAAATACCTAATTTATTAATAAAATATATTTTAAAAATAGCTAATTAAATGATAAAAAATGTTTTTTATGCATAAAAATAATTTAAAATAATTACTTGATATTATAAAAATACAAAATATCATTTTCTTATGAAATAAAGTAATTATGCACACATGGGCTATTATTGCAAAATATGCAATTATAGTGTTAAAAATACAAATATAATTGTAAAAATACAATTAAAATATTTGAACACTTATATGATCATAAATGATGAATGTAGATGATTAAATTATCATAAATTAATATGAGGGATAATTTTTAAATATTTATAATAAAAAATGCAGAAATAAATTAATTTAAGACCTTTAAAAATCATAGGAATAAATTGTAAAATACTTGTGCATATTTGTAAATGAATATATAATATTTTAAAAGTATGTATGCATATTTAAAAATATATGATAGAGAAATTGGATATCAACATCTGCTTCTCTTTACTCAGGAAGGATGAAAGAGTTTTCGAGTAAAGAAATAATACCTGATTTTGACCGAATGGGATGTTTTGAAAAATAGAGGTTGAACCCTGGTTTATGAGTTGCCTACATATCTCTCTTTTTGCAAGAATCAGGTCATGTGTAGTTCTAGACCCAATGGTGAATGAGGCCGATGGTTTTGTTATAGGAATGGTGGCAAGTTTCAGAAAAGGTTCTTTTGTGAAGGGTAATATCGGATGGAGTTATGATTATTTGTCTGGAGTATGATGGATGTATCATCGGGCAGACATTTGAATGGTCACAAAGTAAAGGTGTGTAATTGATGGGGGTCGATCACGTTTGAAATAATGGTAAGTCATGAATGATAACCAAAAGGGTATGAATGGAAACCGTGTGAAGGTTGCTCCTGTTTTAAGAACGTTTATTCCTGGATTACCTACAAAACTTAAAACACAATTCATGCGAGTATATAGAGTATTGCGATAATTTAAACAAGATGCAAGTTCCCTTTGGACCATGAAAGATTGTCTTTGGATAGTGAAGATGACATCCTTCGACTATGATGTACGAGACCATGAATTATGATATGCAGGTCATGAAATGGTGTTCTCGGGACATGATAGTGGTGCATCCGAACCATGACGCCTTTGAATAATCATGCATAGTGTTTAGGGATCCTCAGGCCATGACATCGTGTCTTCAGGCTATGAGGATGATGGCTTTGGACTATGACTCCTTTTGACAAATTGGCTATACATCAGCCCATGAAATGCAGAGACATGATATCAAAGGTGACAACAAGACAGAGCTTAGTATTGTGTAGAGTTTTGGGTCAGAGCTTAGCCTTGAGGAAAAAAGATAATGTAAAGTCTAGAATAGAGCAGTAATTATGGGAAGGGTGACCAAACTTAATCTCATGAGAAGGCAGTGCTTAGCCTTATACAAATATGGTGTCAGGTCTTAGCCTCATGCGATATTTGAGATAAGTCTTATTCTCATGCAAAGGGAAGGCAATGCTTAGCCTTATGAAAATGTAGAGGCAGGTCTTAGCCTCATGCAAGATTTGAGACAGAGCTTAGTCTCATGCAAAGAGAAGGCAATGCTTAGCCTTATGCAAATGTGGAGGCAGGGCTTAGCCTCATGCAATATTTAAGACAAGGATTAGTCTCATGTAAAGAGAAAGCATTGCTTAGCCTTATGCAAATGTGGAGGCAAGCTTAGCCTTATACAATATTTGAGACAGAGCATAGTCTCATACAAAGAGACGACAACGCTTAGACTTATGCAAATAGGTGGTGTGGCTAAGCTTTATGCAAGAATCGAGATAGAGCTTAGTCTTATGCAATGAGAAGGCGGTGCTTAGACTTATGCAAGAAGGGAGGCAAGGCTTAGCCTCATGCAATATTTGAGACAAGGCATGGCCTCATGAAAGGAGAAGGCAGTGCTTAGCCTTATGCAAAAAGCGAGGCACGTCTTAGCCTCATGCAAGATTTGAGACAGGGCTTAGTCTCATGCAGAAAGAAGGTAGCGCTTAACCTTATCCAAAAAGGGAGGCAGGTCTTAGCCTCATGCAAGATTTGAGACAGGTCTTAGTCTCATGCAAAGAGAAGGCAGTGCTTAGCCTTATGCAGTTAACAAGTAGCAAATAGGAGTAGAATATTTTGTAACTGGAGATATATTTGCGTCTGGTGTCTTGATTGATAGTGACTTTGATATTTGTATGTTTGAGAATACTCCTGTTATGTTCACCATGCCTACATATTAAGAAAAATCATGAGTTTTGTAAAGGGAGGTTGGTTCGTGCTCTTCTCTTCTGGCTCCTCTTTGTTCTTCTTTTGGAACCCTGCTCAACTTACTCTGGGTAACACCTAGCTGCCATAGAAATGAAGTTTTTGAAAATACATTCTTATTGACGAAATAGAGTTAGTTTAGAAAACATAGTGATATATAATATCAAGTAAATTAGATGAACTAATAACTGTAACACTTTTTAGAGACATTGTAGCTTCCTTGCGATAGAATTTTGAGGGTCCTCCTCAAAATTCTTCCCCAGTTTGATCTTTTGGTCATTTTGTGTGCAGCAAGGTTTATTGGATTTGCTCCGGAATTTGAGAATACTTTTCAAAATTCTGCCCCAGTTACTTAATTGACTTTTGACTTTTTGGCGTATAACAGTATCGACTCGACTTGTTCCAGAATTTTGAGGGTCCTCCTCAAAATTTTGTCCCAGTTTCTGATTCTAAGGGAAAATGAAGATTTTATTAAGATATGACCAAACCCATAGGGCTGCCTACGTATCCCCTCTTAAACGGTAATCAGGCCAGGCATAGTTCAGTTACATCATATGAAGGAATGTAAACAATCTAAACATAGAATCTTTTGACTGCGTCTGAATTGATAGGTTTTGCCAAACTTCTCCATCCATTTTTGCAAGTATGAGTGCTCCTCCTGTTAGTACCCGGTGAACTATGTAAGGACCTTGCCAGTTGGGAGATAATTTCACTTTCGCTTCATCTTGATACGGGAAGATGTTCTTCAACACCAACTATTGCGGTGTGAATTGTCTTATTTTGACCATTTTGTTAAAAGCTCTGGACACTCTATTCAGATAAAGGTGACATACTGCGTTCATTCTTTTTCCGTCTATGAGGGCCAGTTGCTCATAGTGGCTCCTTATCCATTCTGCATCACTGAGTTTAGCTTCTTGTATGATCCTTAAAGAGAGAATTTCTACCTCGGCTGGAATGACAGCTTCGGTACCATAAACCAATAAATATGGGTTGCCCCATTTGATGTGTGGATCGTAGTGCGGTACACCAATAGGGAAAAGGATAACTTCTCGTGCCATTGTTTGTGATTTTATACCATCTTCCTTAGTATCTTTTTGATGTTGTTGTTAGCTGCTTCCACAATTCCATTCATTTGAGGCATGTATGTTGTAGAGTTTTTGTACTTGATTGTGAAGGTTTCACACATGGCTTTCATTAGATCACTATTGAGATTGGTGGCAATATCAGTGATAATGGACTCAAGAACCCCGAATCGACAAACAATACGATCCTTGACAAAGTCTACGATGACTTCTTGGTTACAACTTTGTAAGATGCGGCCTCTACCCATTTTGTGAAGTAGTTGATGGCCACTAAAATGAACCCGTGCCCATTTAAAGCGGTGGTCTTGATCGGACCGATGACATCCATTCCCTAGGAAGAAAAAGGCCAAGGTGCACTTGTTGCATTGAGCTCATTAGGTTGTACCCTTGTCATATCTGCATATACCTGGCATTGGTGGCATTTTTGTACATACCGGATGCACTCCGTTTCCATGGTCATCCAAAAATATCCAACTCTAAGTATCTTCTTAGTTAGAACAAATACATTCATATGTAGTCTGCAAGTTCCGACATGTATCTCCTCAAGAAATTTGGAAGCCTCCTTTGCGTCAATATATCTTAACAATCCTAGATCAGGAGTTCTTCTATACAAGGTCCCTTCGCTTTGAAAGAAATGATTGGATAACATCTGCAGTGTGCGTTTCTGGGTATGTTTCGCCTGCTCTGTATATTCTACTCTCGCCAAATATTCTTTGATGTCGTAGAACCAAGGTTTTCCATCCGTTTCTTCTTCAACATGAGCATAGTAAGCCGGATAATTATCGGGATGGGATCGATAAAAATCTTGTCTGGATGTTGCATCATTGCTGATAAGGTGGACAATGCGTCTGTGAACTCATTTTCAATTCTGAGCACGTGTTTGAATTCTATCTTTGTGAATCTCTTCATCAACTCCTGCACATGATACAAGTATAGCAGTATCTTGGTGTTCTTCGTAGGCCATTCTCCTTGAACCTGATGTACCGGTAGATAGATCCGAATCGCCAACTACTAGAAACTCTTGTATATTCATATCGATGGCCAAATTAAGCCCAGGATGTAGGCCTCATATTCTTCCATGTTGTTGGTGCATAGAAACCTAAGCTTTGCAGATACTGGGTAGTGTTGACTTGTTTATGATACCAAAACTACTCCAATACTGTAATGACCCGGCCGATCGTATTTAGAATTTACGCCCCGATCCCCCATTAACTGCTTTCCTAAGTTCATTTCTGCTATTTTGGTTTGTCGGGACATTCGCTATTAGAATTCGGAGTGTTTTGGGACACTTAGTCCCTAAATGAGACTTTAAGAGTTGAAAAATGGTTCGTATTCGGAACAGTGTGAAGACGACCTTGAAATGGAAATTCGATGGTTCTGTTAGCTCCGTTAGGTGATTTCAGGATTGGGAGCGTGTTCGGAATGTTATTTGGAGGTACGTGTCTTATTTAGGCTTAAAATGCCGAAGTTTGAATTTTTGAAGTTTCCGGTCCGATAGTGAGTTTTTGATCCGAGGGTTGGATTTGAATTTCGGAAGTTGCTGTAGCTCTATCATGTCATTTGGGATGTGTGTGCAAAATTTCAGGTCATTCGGACGAGGTTTGGTTAGGTTTTTGATCGAAAGCGTATTTGGTTAGAATTTGAATTTCTTAGGCTTGAATCCTTGATTTAATCGGGTTTCCGGTGTTGTTTGAGGTGTTTTGAGGATTGGTGCAAGTTCAAATAAGGTATTAGGTGGTATTGGTGCTTTTGGTTGAGGCCCCGAGGGCCTCGGGATGATTTTGGATGCTCAACGGGTTTGTTTTGGAAGTTAGAAAGAAAGTTGCTGCAGGTTTCTGTTGTTTTCGCTTCTACGGCTTGGGAACCGCAGAAGCGGCCTTTGAGCCGCAAAAGTGAGTTGGCCCCTTTTCCTCCAAGACCGCAGAAGCGGTCATCTTTCCGTAGAAACGGGATCGCTGGAGCAGTCATGTGTCCGCAAAAGCGGAGCTTACCCCCTTTAATGAGAAACTGCAGAAGCGGTTATTTTTGCCGCTTAAGCAGGACCGCAGAAGTGGTCCCTTGTCCGCAAAAGCGGTAATGGCTGGGCAGTACTTAACACTTTCAAAACGAGGTTCTTCCATTTTTATCAAAAAACAAAAACTAGAGAGCTCGATTTTGGGAGATTTTTCGAGGGCTCTTCAGAGGCAACGATTCCTTACTCCCTTATGATTAATACCCACTAATCTAACCTCAAATTCAACCTTAATTTCGGATTTTTGAATGAAAATTGGGGTAAAGTTCTTAGACCTAATTGTGAGGATTTGAGGGGGCATTTGACCTCCGATTTGGGAGAATTTTATATGGTTAGACTCGTGAGAGTACGAGGGTTCTGAAAATGTAAAAATTATTCGATTCCGAGACGTTGGCTGGAGGGACATTTTGGTCATTTTAACTATTTTCGCGCCTTAGCTTTAATTTTAATAGTGGAATCAGTTGTTGGCAATATTATTTATGATTTGTAATTGAATTGAATAGATTTGGGCCATTTGGAGTCGGATACTCGTGGCAAGGGCATCGTTCCCTAGTTGATTTTTGTACCGATTCGAGGTAAGTGGCTTGTCTAACCTTGTGTGGGGGACCTCTCCCCTTAGGACTTCTTATGTGCTAATTTAAATGCCTTGTACGCGAGGTGACGAGCATGTACTTGTGCTAATTGTTGAAAAACGAACTTTACTTGAATTGTTTAAACTGTGTTTCTCTGTTATTTGACTGATTTCAATGCAAGATTTAATCTGTGTTAGTTAGAGAAGTATGACTAGATAGAATTAATTGCTTAGTTGCCTTAATTGGAATTATGTGAAGCATGTTAGGCCAGAATTTAGCTGTTACTTGTATTTGTGTACCTCATTCTCTGAATATTTCCCTATTTTGGTTGCGTATTTACATTGGGACTACGGGTTCAATTCCCGGGAGATCCTTTGCTACTAATATGATGGACTACGGGTTCAATTCCCGGGAGATCCTTTGCTACTAATATGATGGACTACGGGTTCAATTCCCGGGAGATCCTTTACTACTGATATGATGGACTACAGGTTCAATTCCCAGGAGATCCTTTGCTACTGATACGATGGACTACGGGTTCAATTCCCGGGAGATCCTTTGCTACTAATATGATGGACTACAGGTTCAATTCCCGGGAGATCCTTTGCTACTGATATGATGGACTACGGGTTCAATTCCCTGGAGATCCTTTGTTGTTGATATCATGGACTACGAGTTCAATTCTCGGAAGATCTCTTGCTATTGATAAGGTGGACTACGGGTTTGATTCCCGGGAGATCCTAGATATTTAAATGTGATGGACTTTGGGTTCAATTCTCGGGAGATCCACTGGACAGTTGAGGAATACTTGGTTGTGTTATTTTCCTTGATTAGCTTAATTGTCATTGATTTGTTGCTTCTATCCTATTTTTTTTATCGTTATTTCTGATTATTTCCTGATTTGCACTGTTCATTATTGTTATTACGTTTATTCTCAGTAGGTCCCTGACCTTCCTCGTCACTACTTAACCGGGGTTAGGCTTGGCACTTACTGAGTACCGCTGTGGTGTACTCATGCCTTTTCTGCGCATGTTTTTCATGTGCAGATCTAGGTGCTTCTGGTCGGACATACTATCAGTGATCCAGGTGCTATATTCGAAGACTTGAGGTATATTCTGCCACGTTCGCAGACCGAAGAGTCTCCTTCTACTCTATCTTGTAGCTAGCAGTTCCATTTCATTTATTCAGTTGTTGTAGACATTTCCGGATATTAGAGTCGTAACTTATGTTTCTCTTAGCCTGTGTTGCCCGTAGGTTTCCGGGTCTATGGGAGAGTTTTAAAATGCCTAGTGTCAAAGTGTATGTGCCAGGCAGCAATTAGATACATTATTATGTTATTCAGTTTCGATTATAAATTTCGCAAATTGTTATTACTTCCGCAACGTGTTAGGCTTACCTGGTCACGAAGACTGGGTGTCGTCATGACGTTTTCACAATTGGTGAACTAAGGTCGTGACAAATACCCACTCCCTTGAAATTGGCAGCTTCATTGAAGAATATTCTCCAACGTCAAAGGGTTTATCAATGTCCTCTCCAACGAATGATACTTCTTCATTAGGAAAATAAGTTTTCAAGGGTTCGTATTCTCCTCCCATATGATTTTCAGCAAGATGGTCTACTAATGATTGTCTTTTGACTACCTTCTGAGTTACATAGACGATATCGAACTCGCTTAATAGTATTTGCCACTTGGCTAACTTCCTGATTGACAAGGGCTTCTGAAAGATGTACTTCAGAGGGTCTATCCTGGATATGAGGTATGCGATGTACGCACAGAAGTAATGCCTCAATTTCTGGGTTGTCCAGGTCAAAGCGCAGCAAGTGCACTCCAGCATCGAATATCGTGCTTCTTAAGGTATAAACTTCTTACTCAAGTAGTATATGGCTTGATCCTTTGTTCCTGTCTCATTATGTTGTCCCAAAACACATCCGAAAGCTCCATCTAATGCGGATAGATAGAGTAGTAAAGGTCTCCCAGGTTTTGGCAAGACTAGGACTGGTGGAGTGGACATGTATTCCTTGATTTTGTCAAAAGCTTTCTGACAATTTTCGGTCCAACTGGTTTCAGCCTCTTCCCTCAACATTTTGAATATGGGTTCACATATAACTATGGGTTGTGCTATGAAGCGACTGATGTAGTTGAGAAGTCCTAGGAAACTCAGCACATCCTTCTTAGTCTTTGGTGGTGGTAACTCTTTAATAGACTTAATATTGGATTGGTCCAACTCGATTCATCCGCAGCTGACAATGAATCCCAACAACTTTCCTGCGAGAACCCTGAAAGCACATTTTGTGGGGTTCAGTTTTAGATTGTACCTCCTTAACCTATCAAAGAACTTTCTCAAGTTTGATATGTGATCCGTGGATCTACCTCTATTTCCTTATGCATCATATCATGGAAGATGGTTGTCATGGCTCTCATGTAAAAAGCCCCAGCATTCTTTAGACCAAATGGCATCATCTTGTAGCAGTACACTCCCTACGGTGTAATGAAAGTTGTTTTCTCTGCGTTTTTTTCGTCCATCCATATCTGGTGATAACCCGCGAAGAAATCTACAAATGATTTGAGTTCATGCTTGGCACAATTGTCGATCAGGATGTGTATACTTGGCAGTGAAAAATTGTCCTTGGGACTTGCTCTATTTAAATTTCGATAGTCAACACATATCTTGACTTTCCCAGCTTTCTTCGAAACTGATAAAATCTTGGCTAACCAAGTTGGGTACTCAACTACCCTGAGGAATTTGGATTTGATCTACTTAGTGACCTCCTCTTTGATTTTTAGGCTCATGTCTGGTTTGAATTTTCTGAGTTTCCGCTTCACTGGCGGACATATTGGATCAGTAGGCAACTTGTAAGCCACTATGGATGTGCTCAGACCGGTCATGTAATTATATGACCATGCAAATATATCCTCATATTCCTTAAGGAAACGAATGTACTCTTCCTTCTATGATGATGATAAGTGAATACATATGAGAGTTTTCTTGACGTTTTCAGTGTCTCCCAAATTGATTGCTTTGTTTTCGTCCAGGTTGGACTTACGTTTGTTCTCAAAGTTCTCAACCTCTCTGACAACTTCCTCACGTATTACATTCTCTTCTTCTGAGTCACTGTCCTTATGTTGCATTGTCTCATTACATGTCACAATCATTGATTCACCGGAAAAAGTAATAATAATTTTGTAGAAAGGAAATGTGAAAGATAATAATGAATAATAAATAGCAATGCATTGATTACATTTGAAAATATCCCAAAAACAAGTACGGCTCGATAAATCGAGCAATTATTTTGAAACAAAATGCGTCTTAAAAACAAAGTTGCTAAAAATATCTTAAATACCTAGCATGGCTATAAAACAAATCAGGCTAATTGCCAAGCTACCTACGAACGCAGCGAGCCTGGGTTGGTGTGGCAGTCCAATTCCTGAGAACAACTCCCTTCTCCACATTTTAAATGGTGAGGCCTTCTTCCTCCTCCTCCTCAATTATCACATTGCAATCCATATTCTCGTCGTCCAGGAACAAATTTCTCAACCCAACCAAAGCTTCTTCCTCTGCAGATCCCTATATTATATCGGCCAGATGAAAAGTATGACTCGGGTGCGGTACCAGCTGCTCGAGAGGGTAATAAGGACCACACCATGGAGGCGAGCAATCATCATACTCTTTCCAGGTGTATGGATATCCCAACCCGAAAGTTGTGCCGTGACGTTTCAACTGTATCGGCTTGGTAATGCCCTGGAGATCCTTTCCAAGTCCTTTGTCGAGTTCATACCTGTCACACCTACTATTTCACTTAACTAACCCTCTTAAAATAATGAAAGTGATTTGTAAAGCTCAAAAGGGGTTTTAATTAAAAAGTGACAAAACTGTGTTCAAGAGGAAGTAACTTAGTGTGAGCACGTGATTTTTGCCCTATATGAATTATTCCCAAAAATTCAAACAAAATAATTTCTTTCATTATTTTGCCATTTCGGGGATTTTATGACATTTGGTAAATTATTTGCATTTTGTTTGTGTATTTTAGTTCATATGAAAATATAAAAAATACACTTGGTATTTGTTTAGGATTTAATTTCATATTTTAGGATTGATTAGTTTTAATAAAAAAAACTAAACTTTGTGCATTGTTAGTTTTAATTTGGCTTAATTTGTGTTTAATTAGGAATTAGGGTATTTGAAAATTGAATAATATTTTTAGAAGTCAATTTGGTTTTATTTTTAATTTAGCATCAGAAAAATATAAATAATGAATAAAAACAAATACAAAATAATAAAAAGGGAAATAAAGAAAAATAAGAGTTAAAAGAAGTAACCAGGATTTGGGCCAATTTCATGCTTCCCCCAGCCCAAACAGACCAAACACTACCCCAGTCCACAACCCAATTTCCCAATACCCGGTCCAGATGCCCTGCCCTTGAGACCAATGAAACGACGTAGTATAGGGACCATACTACGTCGTTTTGAGTTATATATGCCAAATCAAATCCATACTGTCTATCCATTCTCATCCAACGGCTACGATCAGTTGTGGACATTAAATAAAAATGTCCTAAAGTCTCTGAAACCCTATAGACCAAACTCGCCCTCCTCGTACCCCTGACCCTCTCCGCCTCCACCGCCACCCTCCGCCCTAGCGTCGCCGGTCGGAAATCGCCGCCACCGGCGGCGATGCTCCAAATTCCCTCAAAATTACACCACTGAATCCCCGTCCCCTCCTCGTTCCAAATCTCTAAATCTCATTCTTCAAATCCTAGTCGTTTGTTTCAAATTTTAGATCTAAACTTTTTCGCCCATGAAAACACCTCGTCCAAATGACCCCAAATTCATACCCCATGTTCCCCTTACTTTCCGCATCCCTAATTCATAGACAAAACTCCTCAAATCCCACCGAAACTCACCAAAATTTAAATCTAGGGTTCATAGGTTTCAAGCCTGTTTTGGAGATTTTCAAAGGCGATTGAGTTCTAGTTAATATTATAGGCCTATTCTTGATAGAATAGACATATAATATTAACTGGAAACCAATTTTGAAGGGCAGTTCTTGTAGAGTTCAAAAATCAGTAAGTTTTTCTTCTCGTTTTATTATTTTTCCTTTGTTCTAATGAGTTTTGTTAATTTAATTCGTGCTTTTATTAATAATTGAATCTGGTTGGTTTAAATTTTCAGTCTAGTTTAATCCTAATCTAACTAATGTTCTACTTCTATTAGTTTAAAAATAATTTGCTTATTCATTTTTTATGTGAATCAATTCTGTTCTCGTAACATTTAACTTCTAGGTTAAATTTTCATTTTGGTAAATCTTGGTTCTGATTCTATTGTGTTTTCGTTTAAAATTATCCTTGTTCTTTTTTTTTTATTAGTTCCCGAGTTTGTTTGTTCTTGCTCATCTTAGGTATACTGATTGATTTAGGGTTAGTTTGGTTTGATTATAATTTGAGTCTCATATTGATTTTGCTTCCAAATATAGATAGTGTTTTGTTTGTGTTTGACTGCTGTTAGTTAATAGTAGTTTGTAATTCAAATAGCTAGTTAAGTGCTAGGATTTGTTATAAACTTTGTTTTGCTGATTAATTTTCTTAGAATAATTAGTTTAACCATAGTTAGTTAAACAGGTTGTTTGATTAGTTAACAGGGCTGAGGGTAGGTTAGTAATTTCAGGACTAAGTCAAGGGTAAGATAGATAATTCAAGGATAGGGAATCTAGCAAGAACTTCCTAGAAGCTTCTAGATGGGGATGTTAAGTCAAATTTCAGAAGATAAGTGTGTTAACTTGAGAAGCAAGTAAAAAAATAGAGGACCAATCTGAAAATAAAGAGGGACTAGGATAGAAAACTAAAATCTGAGGGCTGCCCTCCCTTATGCTTATAAATAGACATGCTCTTTCCTTCACTCACAAGTTTTGAGAGTCATCAAAAAATTTCCCCCAAAAGCTCTCTCTCTATTATTCAGATATGCATTTGATGTTTAAATATACAAAATCCAAAATATTAGAAAACAGAAAAAATCAAAAACATTTACTATTTCATTGCCTGTTTCTATCATTTTCAAGTTCCTTTTTGGTGTTCTTCACTTCTGCTCTAAGCTCGAGTTCTAAAAGCATTTGGAGGTGTTTAATGACCTGTTCGAGTGAATTTGGGGTCTACTTAGTTTAGATTCTGGTTGAGTATTGCTCCAGTGAAGTTTTAGGAGCATTTTAAGTTCAATCTCGAGTCATTTGGGTGCTACATCCCTGTGGTGTTTGCTTGGGTTTGTTGAAGTTATTTTGGGCCAAAGCTTACTCCAATCGCTGCTGGTTGTAATCCTATTAAATTTCTGTTGTTGTTGCGAGTTGTTTCTCCTACTGATTTCTCCTTCTTCACTGTACTTTCGAATCCAGGTACACATTTAAAGCTTGACTCAATGTAGCATATCCTGCTGGAAAACATGAAATAAAATGAAGCAAGTTTCTGCTGCAGAATTATAGTTTAAATAGCTCTGTTACGTGTCTACTTTGTGTTTGTGATTGTGCTGATTGGACTGTGACAAACTCGTACTTAGGACTTGTGTGAGGCATCACGGATTGGACATTAGTGAAGTTGACCTAAATTCATAATTAGTTGTGGTTGATTCCCTGTTGTACTTCACGCTTGTGTAAGCATGTTAGTTTGGTTAGTTAGATTTGATATTGACACAATATTATACAGTTCACAATTGGACTGTGAAGCTCGTCTTCAGTTTATTTCTTAAACGAAATTTGTTCATTTTGATTTGTTTTACAATGTGCAAACTGGATAAACATTGGACTGTTGGATTCGAACTGAGACTGCTCTAATTTTGTAATAATTAAGGACTATTAAGCTGCTTAGTAGATTACAAGCGTGTGAATTCTTCTGTTAGTAGTCGTTTTCTAATTTGACTTGATTCATGTTGCTGAGATAGTGAAGTTTGAATTCATAATTGAAATACACGTTGAAATCAGTCATTTTTATCTGATCATAATATCCTCTTAGTTAGGAATCAAAACCGTTAAGATACAGCTACTTCAAAATGCTTTAATCATTTCAAATTTGCTTCATAAATTTCATTAGTTAGAAACTGTTTAAGGTTCAGCTGTCAAAATTGCGTAATTAATTTAAAATTGAACTATGGCATGTCGTTATCATGGGAGTTCGATGTTGGTACCACATCCGCCTACATCAAGTGTTCTTTTAATTGTATTTCCCTATCCATATTGCGGGATTCGATAGTGAATTGAGGCAACGCTGCCTACTTGGGCCAGCTTCCTGTGTACGCCGGGCCCGCTGGTTACAGGGCCCACCTGCTGCAAGTCGTTCATTGCATCGTGTGGCTCATTAATTTGGGCCTATTTCTTAGATTTAAATACATAGTTTGAACGTAGTATAAGTTTGGGCTTTGAGTTAGGTAGCAGGTTCAAATTAAAAGGTTCTTCCTTTTGTTCGGACCCGGACTTGAACTTGAAGCCCGATTTTTAATATTAATTAATTAGGATCTTTTATCTTTTAGAGACAAAACAAAAATAGAAAATCATAGTTGTTTTTAGACTAGCCCCTTTTAAAAATAAATATGCGACGAGCCTTGCCGAATAAAATATGCAAATTGTGGGGCCCTCATTCAAATGCTTAACTAAAAACTTAGAAATTCGGGATGGGCCGTTTAGCGAATTTCACGGTGTTCCCAAAAGATAATAATGCGTTAGCCACTTTAGACACGATTTTACTAAAATTACATTCCTAAACTCGGGTGTGCATTTCATGTGACCCAAATCAAATCCCAAAACGTTAATAAAATGTGTTTAGGATTGCAGGTGCATTTCATGTGACGCGATCCAAAGACACGTTTTAAATGACGTTCAGCTTTCTTAAAAATTAAATGATAAGCGGTTAAAAGTTAAAATCGGCACATAGGTTCATCATGTAATAAAATAAGATAAATAAGCTAAATGCGACAGTTGAGCGACCGTGCTAGAACCACGGAACCCGGGAATGCCTAACACCTTCTCCCGGGTAAATAGAATTCCTTACTCGGATTTTTGGTTTGCGGATTGTTAACAAAGTCATATTCTCCTCATTTCGGGATTCAACCGGTGACTTGGGACACCATTAAATTTCCAAGTGGCGACTCTAAATTTTTAATAATTAAATCCCGTTCCGATTATCCTTTAAGTGGAAAAACTCCTTTACGCCCTTGTGGGTATAGTGAGTGAAAAAAGAGGTATGACAGCTCTGGCGACTCTGCTGGGGACAAGAACCCATACATTTTGGTCCATGATTCAGAATTCGAGCTTAGATAAATTGTTATAGTTGGCTTTATCTGATTTTGCTACATGTTCGATGCCTTATGTGCTAAATGTTTTACCGCTTTAATATTTGTTGAATTGTATATAAGTTGTCGCGAATCCCTCCCTATTTCTAAGTCTTCTACATCATGGAGAAGGGTGCACTTCGTGTAGCTGCTCTTCTATTTAGAGTCTTTTTCCCAATTTAGAACGAGGTTTGGATAAGTTACAAAGCCGGCAGAGCTTCTGTATCCCCGGTACGCTGCCTCCCCCTCGGCCCGAGTTGTCCGCTTGGGTAAGCCATGTCTAGATCAATAAACCTAGGGTTTAAACCTAGAAGAATGATAACCTCATGTCGGATCCCTAGTAGGACGCTTGTTTTCATCATGTACATTTGACTTAGGGGACTCAACACGGGGGTTGGGTCCGTCTAGGACAGGTGACCTGAATTGAATTGACCATCCTGATGCATCTTACGTGCCACTTGCGCATTTCTTTGCTCGGCTTTGCATGTTGACCGGCTTGTATATAATGAGTGGAAAATTATGAAAAACAGGAGTGTTAGGACTAAGTGAGGGTAACGTTTTGTTTGAAAAAAACCAATACCCAAATAGTACCGAAATGCTGCCGGATTTTTGAAAAATGAAAAAGAAGAAAAAGAAAAATTTGAAAAATAGGAAGAAAATTGTTGTTCAAAGATATACATTTGATTTTGGCAAATCTGCCCGAACTATGCAGGTTTGATTCTCACCGGATGTGCGATGCGTAGGCAACCCTCATCGGGTCCAACCACCCCTTTTTCAAAAATAATCAAAAGTACCAAAATTTTAATTTTTATACAATAAGTCGGGTGACGCCATTCTTGTTGGAAAGTAAGCGAATGTCCCCAAAAGGACGCCGGAAGGCTGTTTTTACAAGAACAGTCGCCCTGAGTCATTTTAAAACGGTTTGCGGGCACAACCTTACAATCTCCCTTTCAGAAATGCTGAAAGACTGTATTCGCAAAACCGAGTCTTTGTTTTCTTAAATAAAATTTCGAAAAAATAGCCACTTTGCTTTTTAAGTCAAAATAACTTATTACATGGCCAGTTTTTTTCAGATAGCTTACAGTTGACATTGAAATCTTCCCAGTCTTGCGCAGGCCCATGGCGATGCCGAGTGATGCTCCGTGGACCCCAAGATTTGAAGCTTCGATGTGTTGAGTCTGTACCTTTGATTTTAAGTCTGTTTTGTAATTTTTTCCTTTTAGAAAAACAACTAGTCTAGTATCACTTGTAATCGGCATCTATTAATGAAGATTTGAAAAATCCTAAAAATGTATCCCTTTTATTTTGCATTTGACTTGCAAGAACTACGCTTGGTCTGATTCATGCAGGGTCAGGATACGTAGGCAATCCAAATAGGATTCGACCATAACCAAAAGGAAAAGGAAAAAAGGAAAAAGAGAGGAAAACCACAAAAAGGCAAAAAGAAAAAAATAGCGAAAAAACAAGAAAGAAAGAAAAGAATAATCAAGAAAGGGAGAGAGTAGGAATAGGAGAAGACAAAGGAGAGAGTGAAAAGAAGAAACAAAAAAAACAACAAAGAAAGAGAAAGTTTACAATTGGAAATAAGGGAAAAGCCGGGATGACGCATGCGATCGATCAAAAGCTGTTACCAATATGTTAAATGGCCTAACACTAATGTGATGGTTTTATTTTGTCATGACATTCCAGAAAGGTGGTTGGTTTGTGGTTTTAAAGTGGTAACTCTTATTTATAACACAAGGACAAAAGGCAATGGCGAACGAACATAGAACCGAGTTGGTTGATACCGGTGCCCGACATCAGTTGGTTGAACGGGATAACAGGTTGGGTGAAGATGTGCGGAGGTTAAGACAACACGTGGCAGACATGTACCACTAGATAAATGGGAAGGCACCACCCCCGCCACCACCGATTTTTCCAGATGCTGCCCTTACCCAAGCTCCAAACACAGCGCAAATGATCCTCCATATTCCCTAGATACACCCGCTTATCACAATTTTTCCAACTACCCTAATAACTCCATCACTCATCCTCCAGTTACATCTCCCCGAAATTACTCACATGTCATATCCATTACCCCAAACAATGAATACCCACTCAAAGCTCACAATACCCAATATCACCCCCACAGAGGGTGCCCGCAAGGTCCTCAATTCATACAAGAAGAGCTTCCGGGATGAGCAACTTCGTGCTAGAAAAGAAAGGGTTACGGGAAGAGAAGAGCAAGATGGGGTATCCAGGAAGTTGAAAAGCACAGAACAGTCCTTCAAGGACAAGCGAAGAGTGGAAGGCCAGGGCAGCATGCCCGTAGGGTTCAAAGTACCAAAATTTAACTTGTACGATGGGCGTGGAGATCCGGTGGCTCACCTGAGGGCCTATTGCAACGAAATGAGGATTGTTGGGGAGAAAGATGACGTAATGATGGCATATTTCAGTGAAAGCCTAACTGGGGCAGCCTTGGATTGGCATACCCGTCAAGATGTTGATAAGTGGCTTACATTGGGCAACATGGCTCAGGATTTTGTCCGATATTTTCAGTGTAAATCGAGTGTTACATCAGACCGCTCCTCTTTATCTAAAATGGAAAAGAGGTCGGAGGAAAGCTTTAATGAGTTTGGGCTCATATGGAGGGAGCAAGCTGCTCGAGTCAGTCCTTCGGCTAATGAAGAAGAAATGGTCAAGCTTTTTCTACAAGCCCAGGGACCCACCTACTACAATCATTTGATCTCGGCCCTGGGAAAGCCTTTCAATGATGTGTTAAAAATGGGGGAGCTAGTAGAAGAAGGAATCAAATCAGGCAAAATTGTGAGTTGATCGAAAGCCATTTAGAACGTGCCAGTAAGCTTGGTTGGAAGAAAGAGGAACAGAAAAGACTATCTGATAGGTCTTCTTGATCAACACTTCCAGCCTCAACATCGTCCCCGTGGTTATCCTTGTGCACAGAACTTCCAAAGTCACCCATCACAGTACCCAGCTCCTCGAAATACCCAACTACCCTCGTGAGCTTACCAAAAACACCCCGGATCAAGTTTTTGGCCCAATCCAGCATTTAAGGATGAGAGGTTATGGAAGAAGAAAACATTCACTCTATTGGGAGAATCATACGCCAATCTGTTCTAGTGGTTAAGGATACTGGATATGTTGAAGCCGATTCAGATAAAAGCGTCGAACCATCCTCTAAAGAAGTTCAATCTTTCTCAAAAGTGCGCATACTGCTCAGGTGCCCTGGGGCACGACATAGAGAAATGTTTGAATCTGAAGAATGAAATTCAGAAGCTTATTGATGCAGGCGACATTGTCGTGCAAAGTCCAGATGTAGCAAACATTGGTCAAAGTCCATCTCTTATGCATAATGAGATGCATATGGTGGGTATGATCGATCATGAGAATGAGCCGGCAGAAGAAACCCAAAAGCAGTTTTCTCAGAATAACTTGATGGGGACTTGTGAAAATTCTAGCAGTCTTGGCATGAAATTTAGTGTCTAAGACGCCGTGCTAGGTAATTAGGAAGACTCTCCATCTCTTGGAGTTTTGGTGGTTTATTTTGTTGTCATTTCTATTGTCCGGGTTACTTCAGGGTTGTAATCCGGATATTGTCTTGGACTCAAACCCTTCTATCCTTTCACTTTGCCTTGTTCGTCTGGTCGTAGTAGCTTGTGTAGTGTTTGTTCAAAGATTGTAACTAGTCTAGTTTGCTTCTTTTGTTGTTTAAACCCTTTCACCGTCAATCTAATGCAATTCTCTATTTCCCGCCATTTCCAGTTCATTTTATTTAATTCCCTTTTCCTTTTACAATTCTTTTCATGCTGGCTCTGGTGACATGACATGCACGCATAATTCTCAGCCTGGTTTTTAAATTTCAGTTTAATAATGAAGCAATGAAACCATGTTGACATTGTAAGGACATTCGAGGGAAATAAGTAAAGACATTCTGAGATAACTTCAAGCCCAAATCAAGTGAAACTGGGGGCAGATGGAACATAAAGAAATACTATTGAAAAGCATCATGCCACATCAGTTTGAAGCCAAAGGCAAGTTTGCCCAAGTTTATAGGGGGGCGTTCATGGTACCAAGATTGTTGTCTAATGGTGCTAGGTAATTGACAAATACAGAAGGCAAATATGTGAATCAATCAAAAGGTATTATGTGTGTTTTCCTTAGCTTGTTTAACTGTGTAGTTTGTACTTGTCATGTTTTTGAGATTGGAATGACGAAGGCATTTTATTCTACTATCCAAACACTTTATCCTTTGTTACCCCTTTGAGCCTCAGTTATTTTCTTGCATACCCCTCTTTTGGAATCAATAATAAAACTTGTAAGCCCGAGCAGGGAAAGTAAGCGGAGAAACACGAGAAAAACAGTGAAAAAGAAAAGAACAAAGAGAAATGAAAAAAAAGAAGAAAAAGAAAAAAGAAAAAATAAAAAGAAAAGTAAATAAAAAGAAAAAAGAAAAAAGAAAAAAGAAAAAAGAAAAAAGAAAAGTAAATAAAAGAAGAAAAAAGAAAAGAAAAGAGAAAAGAAGAAAAAGAAAGGAAAAGAAAAGAAAAGAGAAGGAAAAGAAATGAAAAGAAAGAAAAAGAAAAGCAGAAGAAAGGAGAGATCGCAACAACAAATATAGTCGCATGAACTACGTTTGACTTGATCCCGAAAGGATATGTAGGCAGCCTCTCTCTGAGGTTCAGTTACACCGAAATAAAAGTCCCAAAAGTCTCCCAAAAGGAAACTGGGGCAGAAGTTGTGGATGTTGGGAGAAGTCTGAATCCGAAAGTTGTAATTTTGAACCCATGATGAAATTTTTTTGAGCCTTTAATACCCTTTGTTTCTATCCCCCATCCAAATGCCTGCATTACGGTCCAAAGAAAGACCTTCCTATCAGTCTTTAAGAAATGCTGAGTCAAGTGAGTGGAGGTAAATCATGTCAGGGGCTACACTCCGGTACAAGAAGCAAACACTCCGGTACAAGAAGAAAAATGATAAAATGAGAGAGTCTTGTTGATGAAATCCTTCACGGATACCCCAAGGCAATAAAAGATAAGAGAAATCAAAATGAGAAAGTCTTATTGGTGAAAACCTTCACAGGAACCATAAGGCGACGGTGAGACGAGAGAAAACCCAAAATGAGAGAGGCTTGATAGTGAAAACCCTTCGGGCACTACAAGTCAAATAAGGATTGGGAATCAGATCGGGCAAGCGGAGCATTGAAGCCCAGTTTCATGGCGAAAAGGTACAACAAGAGCCGAACATCAGATTTGCTAAAACAGAGTAGGCTGCAGGTGCATCTCAAGGTCGTCAGAGTCGGTATCCATATCCGATGGATTGCTACACTATAGGTTTCTTGTTAGGAATCTTTTCTTTCCATTATCCTCTACTCTATTCCTCCTACCTTGTTGTCCTGAGTCGGCTTGGTTATAACAAGTGAGAAATGACTTCAAAATCTGCCACCAGTTTTCCAATTGAACAAAACGGGGTCTGGTGAACACATCAAGGCGTTGAGTTAGGATAAAATAGCAGGAACAATGAGTTGTCCACAGTCAACATGCTTTGGGATGTGTGTGAAATACAAAGGTGTGGTACGTATCAATTCAGGAACAATTCAACAGATGGAGGATGTTTGGTGAACGGATCGGAGATATCTTCTGTGTTAATGGGTAACAAAGAAAGTGGTTAGCACGGTCGCCGAGTGGGAATCAGTCATCATGGTGAGTGAAGAAACAATAAACTCAAGGCCCAAAACCAGTGGTTAAGTCAAGAAAGAACATCATATACATGAAGTGGGGACAATAGGCATGCTGTGGGATGCATATGAGACATGAGGATTGGGGAGATGACAGTTCATGCAATGCAACAAATGGAGGATATCGGGCCCCCTCAAAGTTCAAGGCCACCAACCAACCACAGCATTTTAAACTCATAGGTTTTATTTTTTCAAACAGGAACAAAGCAATGCAAAAAAAAAAGTTGGAAGAAAAGAGAAGAAGTGAAAGAAAAGAAAAAGGAAGAACATGAGAGCCGACAAAAGGGAAGTTTCTCAAATCTTTGCCTGTCTTGATAGTGTGCATAAAATGCTGCCATTGCTTTTCACATTTTTTCCTCCTAGTACAAAAGTCCTAGACTGATGGATTTTCCTCCAGATCAAAATCCTAGTCTGACGAATCTTTCTCCTAAGATAACAAAATAGACCTAGTCTGATGAATCTTTCTCCTAGGATCTAAATATTAGTCTGACGAATTTTTCTCCTAAGATAGCACAATCTAAATCTTAGTCTGATGAACCTTTCTCCTAAGACAACCAGAACGGACCTAGTCTGATGAATCTTCACCTAGAGTCAAAATCTTAGTCTGATGAATCATTCTCCTAAGGTAGAAAACCTAGTCTGGTGAATCTTCTCCTAGGATAAAAATCTTAGTCTGATGAATCTTTCTTCTAAGATAACAAAAGACCTAGTCTGATGAATCTTCTCCTAGAGTCTAAACCTTAGTCTGATGAATCTTTCTCCTAAGACAAAACCCTAGTCTGATGAATCTTCTCCTAGAGTCAAAATCTTAGTCGGATGAAACTTTCTCCTAAGATAACAAGATAACAAAAGACCTAGCCTGATGAATCTTTTCCTAGAGTCTAAACCTTAGTCTGATGAATCCTTCTCCTAAGATAACAAAATGGACCTAGTATGATGAATTTCCTCCTAGGATCAAAATCTTAGTCGGATGAAACTTACTCCTAATATAACAAGATAACAAAAGACATAGTCTGATGAATCTTCTCCTAAAGTCTAAACCTTAGTCTGATGAATCTTCTCCTAATGTCAAAATCTTAGTCTGATGAATCCTTCTCCTAAGATAACAAAATGGACCTAGTCTGATGAATTTCCTCCTAGGATCAAAATCTTAGTCGCATGAAACTCTCTCCTAAGATAACAAGATAACAAAAACCTAGTTCGATGAATTTTCTCCTAGGGTCTGCATCTTAGTCTGATGAATCTTTTTCCTAAGATAATAGAAAACCTAGTCTGATGAATAATCTCATAGGATAAAAATCTTAGTTAAATAGTTTCACTCACAAGGGACGTACATGCCAATCAGGTATTTTGTTTTACTCTCACCATTGTATCAATAGCTTAGGTAACAACTCACAAGTTTGCCCAGCCACAAAACCAGGGCACAAAAGTTTCTTTGTTTGTTTATTTTGTTGCAGTTAGGAGCCCACCTGGAGAACAAGGGAATACTTTTCAAGTTCAACAATCAGGAGCACACCTGGAGAACAAGGGAATACTTTTCAAGCTTCAGCAGTCAGGCGCCCACCTAGAGAACAAGAGAATAATTTTCAAGCTTCAGTAGTCAGGCGCCCACCTGGAGAACAAAGGAAATGCAATTAAAATTTTAGCTTTTAATTTTTAATATTTCATAACATGCGGTACCTAGTTACCAAATTGGGGAAGAAAATTTTCTTTGTTTGTTTATTTTGTTGCAGTCAGGAGCCCACCTGGAGAACAAGGGAATACTTTTCAAGTTCAGCAATCAAGAGCCCACCTGGAGAACAAGGGAATACATTTCAAGTTTCAGCAATCAGGAGCCCACCTGGAGAACAAGGGAAGTGCAATTCAAATTTTAGCTTTTAATTTTTAATATTTGATAACATGTTGTACCCAGTTACCAAATTGGGACAGAAAATTTTCTTTGTTTATTTATTTTGTTGCAGTCAAGAGCCCACCTGGAGAACAAGGGAATACTTTTCAAGTTCAGCAATCAGGAGCCCACCGGGAGAACAAGGGAATACCTTTCAAGTTCGGCAATCAGGAGCCCACCTGGAGAACAAGGGAATACTTTTCAAGTTTCAGCAGTCGGGCGCCCACCTGAAGAACAAGGGAAGTGCAATTCAAATTTTTGCTTTTAATTTTTGATATGGGATAACATGTTGTACCCAGTTACCAAACTGGGGTAAAAAATTTTCTTTGTTTGTCTATTTTGTTGCAGTTAGAAGCCCACCTGGAAAACAATGGAATAGTTTTCAAACGTCAGCAATCAGGAGCTCGCCTAAAAAATAGAGGCATATATTTCAAATTTCAGCAGTGAGGCATCACTCGGAGGAATGGAAAAACATTGCCAATCACAATTCAAGGAAACACCGCAAGAATTCCACCGAAGGAATACAAGTTCAAGGTAACACAAGATCAAGTTTGAAGACATAGATAGGACCATTTTGTAATTCATAGATCATAGCTTGGGTTAGCTCCTCTTATTTTGACACGGTGTAATAAGGTGGTCAGCGACCAGTAGCAGCAGCAACAGCAGTGAAATCACAACTCCTGGTAGTCCCAGCTACCAAACTTTCCTGAACTACACTGACCTGATTCCTTTTAGCCAAGGATATGGAGGAAACTTTGAAGCAGGGTGCGGTCAGACGGATTTTAAAAATGCTTCACCAGGAATATTCAAACGGGCAAAAATCGCTCATTGCCGCTCACTTATCTTTGCACAAAAACTCTTCGTGTTTCCGGGCAAAGAGGGGCGGCAGTGAGCACGTGATTTTTGCCCTATATGAATTATTCCCAAAAATTCAAACAAAATAATTTCTTTCATTACTTTGCCAATTTGGTGATTTTATGACATTTGGTAAATTGTTTGCATTTTGTTTGTGTATTTTAGTTCATATGAAAATATAAAAAATACACTTGGTATTTGTTTAGGATTTAATTTCATAGGATTGATTAGTAGTTAAGGCAAAATAAAGAAAATAACAAAAATGGTCTTTGTGCATTGTTAGTTTTAATTTGGCTTAATTTGTGTTTAGTTAGGAATTAGGGTATTTGGGAATTGAATAATATTTTTAGAAGTCAATTTGGTTTTATTTTTTATTTAGCATCAGAAAAATATAAATAATGAATAAAAACAAATACAAAATAATAAAAAGAGAAATAAAGAAAAACAAGAGTTAAAAGAAGTAACCAAGCTTTGGGCCAATTTCATGCTTCCCCCAGCCCAAACAGACCAAACACTACCCCAGTCCATTGCCTAATTTCCCAATACCCGGTCCAGATGACCTGCCCTTGAGACCAATGAAACGACGTAGTATAGGGACCATACTACGTCGTTTTGAGTTATATATGACAAATCAAATCCATACAGTCTATCCATTCTCATCCAACGGCTACGATCAGTTGTGGGCATTAAATAAAAATATCCTAAAGTTTCTGAAACCCTAGAGACCAAACTCGGCCTCCTCGTACCCCTGCCCCTCTCCGCCCCCATCGCCACCCTCCGCCCTAGTGTCGCCGGCGGCAGCGATGCTCTAAATTCCCACAAAATTATACAACTGAATCCCAGTCCCCTCCTCGTTCCAAATCTCTAAATCTCGTTCTTCAAATCCTAGCCGTTTGTTTTGAATTTTAGATCTAAACTTTTTCGGCCATGACAACACCTTGTCCAAATGACCCCAAATTCATACCCCATGTTCCCCTTACTTCCCTCATCCCTAATCCCTAGAAAAAACTCCTCAAATACCGCCGAAACTCACCAAAAATCAAATCTAGGGTTGATAGGTTTCAAGCCTGTTTTGGAGATTTTCAAAGGCGATTGAGTTCTAGTTAATATTATAGGCCTATTCTTGAAAGAATAGACATATAATATTAACTGGAAACCAATTTCGAAGGGAAGTTCTTGTAGAGTTCAAAAATCAGTATGTTTTTCTTCTCGTTTTATTATTTTTCCTTTGTTCTAATGAGTTTTGTTAGTTTAATTCGTGCTTTTGTTGATAATTGAATCTGGTTGGTTTAAATTTTTAGTCTAGTTTAATCCTAATCTAACTAATGTTCTACTTCTGTTAGTTTAAACATACTTTTGATTATTCATTTATTATGTGAATCAATTTTGTTCTCGTAACATTTAACTTCTAGGTTAAATTTTCATTTTGGTAAATCTCGGTTCTGATTCTGTTGTGTTTAGTTTAAAATTCTCCTTGTTCTTTATTTTTTTTTTAGTTCCCAAGTTTGTTTGTTCTTGCTCGTCTTAGGTATACTGATTGATTTAGGGTTGGTTTGGTTTGATTATAATTTGAGTCTCATATTGATTTTGCTTCCAAATATAGACAGCATTTTGGTTTGTGTTTGACTACTGTTAGTTAATAGTAGTTTGTCATTCAAATAGCTAGTTAAGTGCTAGGATTTGTTATAAACTTTGTTTGGCTGATTAATTTTCTTAGAATAATTAGTTTAACCATAGTTAGTTAGACAGGTTGTTTGATTAGTTAACAGGGCTGAAGGTAGGTTAGTGATTTCAAGACTAAGTCAAGGGTAAGATAGATAATTCAAGGGTAGGGAATCTAGCAAGAACTTCCTAGAAGCTTCTTGATGGGGGTGTTAAGTCAAATTTCAGAAGATAAGTGTGTTAACTTGAGAAGCAAGCAAAAAAATAGAGGACTAATCCTAAAATAAAGAGGGACTAGGATAGAAAATTAAAATCTGAGGGTTGCCCTCCCTTATGCTTAAAATAGACATGCTCTTGTCTTCACTCACAAGTTTTGAGAGCCATCAAAAAATTTCCCCCAAAATCTCTGTCTACAATATTCAGATCTGCATTTGAAATTTAAATATACGAAATCCAAAACATTAGAAAACAGAAAAAAATCAAAAACATTTACTATTTCATTGCCTGTTTCTATCATTTTCAAGTTCCTTTTTGGTATTCTTCATTTCTGCTCTTAGCTCGAGTTCTAAAAGTATTTGGAGGTGTTCAATGACTTGTTCAAGTGAATTTGGGGTCTACATAGTTTAGATTCTGGTTGAGTTTTGCTCCAGTGAAGTTTTAGGAGCATTTTAAGTTCAATCTCGAATAATTTGGGTGCTACATCCCTGTGGTGTTTGCTTGGGTTTGTTGAAGTTATTTTGGGTCAAAACTTACTCCAATCGCTGCTGGTTGTAATCCTGTTAAATTTTTGTTGTTGCTGCGAGTTGTTTCTTTTGCTGACTTCTCCTTCTTCACTGTACTTTCGAATCCAGGTACACATTTCAAGCTTGACTCAATGTAGCATATCCTGCTGGAAAACATGAAATAAAATGAAGCAAGTTTCTGCTGCGAAATTATAGTTTAAATACCTCTATTACGTGTCTAATTTGTGTTTGTGATTGTGCTAATTGGACTGTTACAAACTCGTACTTAGGACTTGTGTGAGGCATCATGGATTGGACATTAGTGAAGTTGAACTAAATTCATAATTAGTTGTGGTTGATTCCCTGTTGTACTTCACGCTGGTGTAAGCATGTTAGTTTGGTTAGTTAGATTTGATATTGGCACAATATTATACAATTCACAACTGGACTGTGAAGCTCGTCTTCAGTTTATTTGTTAAACGAAATTGGTTCGATTTGATTTGTTTTACAATGTGCAAGCTGGATAAACATGTCACGACCCAAAATCCACTAAGGGTCGTGGTGGCGCCGGACACCTCTGTCAGGCCAGCCAACTAACTCATCAATTAATTCCTCTTTTAATACTTTTAAAAATCTAATGTTTTTCCTTCCAATTTTTATAAATAAAAGTTCACTACTAGAATTCAAATTTAAATAATAGTAAATAGAACAAATCCATTGTAAACCCTCCCAAAAACCCGGTGTCACAAGTACATGAGCGACTACTGATAAGAGAAGTAAAATACAGCATAACATCCGTCGGGAATACAATGGATAGGAAAGAAATACAGTTACTAGAAGGGACTTTAAAAGCTGCGGGCCGCCTTGAATACTGCAACTTACCTAGTCCCTGAATCGTCCGTGCTGCTGCGCCCAGTATGCTGCTAGAGCTGTATATATATACCTGTGCAACAAAAATGAACAGAAGTGTAGTATGAGTACGTAATCAACATGTACTCAGTGAGTTTCCCGCCTAATCCCGAAGGAGTAGAGACGAGATGGTCAGCTTTGACACACTCTAATGGTCCAACGGTTATTTATTCTCAATATGCATATCAACTGTGGATTTGTTATCTAACATGATTTTTTATCCAAATAGATGAAACGAGTAAACACGCAATTCCTTCCACGCAATTCCTTCATAGGAAATTTCCAAGGTTTCTTTTCATTATTAACAATATGATCTCGACCTTAAATAAATCCAGGCAGCAATATAAGCATGCACAAATCATACCGAGGCAACGGCCCGATCCAACATAAATAAATGTGCACTTGCCGAGGGTCGACGGCGTGCCTATAGATGCATCTATTAATCTGTGGAGGCGTTCGGCCCGTTCCAAAATAAACACACACAGACAGATAATCAGTCAGGAAGTCAACGTGGAGCAAATATCCAGGAAGAAGTCAATTCTCTTTATTAATTTGAGAAAAACGAAGCTTAGGTCTTTAGAAATCCAATTATTAATTTAATGCGATCTATTACCCCGCTCGCGAATCATCCATGCGACGTGGTACACATAATATACATGCTCAGATAGCCGATTAGAATTTTATCGAGGAATAATTATCCAAATAAGCAAATTCTCTGTTTAACAATTCAGGAATGATGTTTAATCTCTTTTAAATTTGTTTACTAATCAAAGGTGGTTTAAACAATT
>MU740870.1:9039-34939 GCA_026770625.1 Nicotiana glauca | reverse complement strand
CCCACAACTAGGAGCACATAATCAATTTAACTCACCTATGGGGTAATTTCCCCCTCACAGAATTAGAAAGGAGACTCACCTCGCTCCAAAGACCTGCCACCGGCATTCTACATCCTTCCGAAGGCTTGAACCAACGCACAACGCCCCGAAACTAGCCAATGACCATACAAATCCATTAATATATGCTCAACTATACCTTACAACTCAATTTACAATAATTCCTAACCCCGAACGAAAAGTTGACCAAAATGCCCTTGGGCCCACGTGCCCGGAATCCAAAATTTTTCGAAGATAAAGGTTACCCATGACCTTAGGAACTTAAATATATAATTTTTCTCCTAACCCCATACTCAAAATCGTGGCTAAAATCCAAGGTTATAATCTTCTAGGTTTCCAACCAAACCCCAATATTTACTCTAATTTTCATGCTAAATCTCATATATAATCAATGTATTTAGCTTGTAATAGGTGAGAATAACTTATCTTAACATTGTTGATGAAGACCCTCCTTTGAACCCTCCAAAATCGCCAAATGAAGTGAAGAAAATGAGTGAAATGAACCAAATCCGACCTTTTAAAACACCCCACTTCCTTCAGCATTTTCGCTTCTGCGAAGAAATTTTCGCTTCTGCGGATCTCGCTTCTGCGACTTTCTAACCGCTTCTGCGGTTTTGGGCTTGAGGAGGCTGACCGCTTCTGCGGTCTGGGGCCGCTTAAGCGGAACCACTTCTGCGGTCCAGGGCCGCTTCTGCGATTTTCCCTTGGGCCTGGCCCCTTCCGCTTCTGCGAGATTTTGACCGCATCTGCGGTCCAAGAACTGCAGATGCGGTTATGACAGAAGCAGCACACTCAGCCTTCCAAATTTCCAAATTTCGATCCTTTAACCATCCGGAATCCACCCTAGGCCCCCGGGACCCCAACCAATCATACCAACCAATCCCAAAACACATTATAGACCTGCTCGAGGCCTCAAATCACATCAAACAACACTAAAATCACGAATTACACCTCAATTCAAGATTTATGAACTTTGAAGTTTCCAACTTCTATTTCTGATGCCGAAACCTATCAAATCACGTCCGCTTGACTTCAAATTTTGCTCACAAGTCATATTTGACATTACGGACCTACTCCAACTTTCGAAATTTAATTCCGACCCCGATATCAAAAGTCAACCCCCCGGTCAAACTTTCCAAAAACCTTAAACTTTCTATCTTTAGCCAAATGGCTTCAAAATGGTCTACGGACCTCCGAATTCACTTCCGATCACGCCCCCAACTCCATAATCACTATACGGCGCTACTCATAGTCTCGAAATCCCAAACGGATGTTGATAACACCGATATGTACTTCAAACCAAACTTATGAAATTTCTTCTAAAATACTAACTTCCATAATAGGCGTCAAAACGCTCCGGGGTTATCCATAACCCACTCCGAGCATATGCCCAAGTCTGAAATCATCATACGAACCTGCTGGAACCTTCAGATCCCGATTTCGAGGTCATTTACTCAAATTTCCAATCCTAGTTCATTCTTTCAACTTTAAGCTTCCGAAATGAGACTTCTCTTCCCAATTCAACTCTGGACTTCTTGAAATTCAATTCCAACCACGCGTACAAGTCATAATACCTGAAATAAAGATGTTCATGGCCTCCGACTGCTGAACGGAGCGCTAGTTCTCAAACCGACTAGTCGGGTCGTTACAAAACATTATCCTATTGGATTCGAACTGAGATAGCTCTGATTTTATAATAATTGAGGAATATTAAGTTGATTAGTAGCTTACAAGCATGTGAATTCTTTTGTTAGTAGTCGTTTTCTAATTTGTCTTGATTCATGTTTTTGAGATAGTGAAGTTTGAATTCATAATTGAAATACACGTTGAAATCAGTCATTTATATCTTATCATAATATCCTCTTAGTTAGGAATCAAAACCATTAAGATACAGCTGCTTCAAAATGCTTTAATCATTTCAAATTTGCTTCAAAAATTTCATTTGTTAGAAACTGTTTAAGGTTCAGCTGTCAAAATTGCTTAATTAATTTAAAATTGAACTATGGCCTGTCGTTATCATGGGAGTTCGATGCTAGTACCACATCCGCCTACATCAAGTGTTCTTTTGATTGTATTTCCCTGTCCCCATTGTGGGGATTCGATAGTGAATTGAGGCAACGCTGCCTACTTGGGCCTGCTTCCTGTGTACGCCGGGCCCGCTGGCCACAGGGCCCACCTACTGAAAGTCGTTCATAGCATCGTGTGGCTCATTAATTTGGGCCTATTTCTAAGATTTCAGTACATAGTTTGAACGTAGTATAAGTTTGGGCTTTGATTTAGGTAGCAGGTTCAAATTAAAAGGTTCTTCCTTTTGTATGGACCCGGACTTGAACTTGAAGCCCGATTTCTAATATTAATTAATTAGGATCTTTTATCTTTTAGAGACAAAATAAAAATAGTAATTATAGTTTCTTTTAGGCTAGCCCCTTTTAAAAATAAATATGAGACGAGCATCGCCGAATAAAATATGCAAATTGCATGGCCCTTATTCAAATGCTTAACTAAAAAATTAGAAATTCGGGATGGGCCGTTTAGCGAATTTCACAGCCTTCCCAAAAGATAATAATGCATTAGCCACTTTAGGCACGATTTTAATAAAATTACATTCCTAAACGCGGGTGTGCATTTCCATGTTGGGTTTGTGCATTTCCATGTGACCCAAATCAAATCCCAAAATGTTGAATAAAATGTGTTTAGGATTGCGGGTACATTTCATGTGACGCGATCCAAAGACACGTTTTAAACGACGTTCAACTTTCTTGAAAATTAAATAATAAGCGGTTAAAAGTTAAAATCGGTACATAGGTTCATCATGTAATACAATTTGATAAATAAGCTAAATGCGACAGTTGAGCGACCATGCTAGAACCATGGAATCCGGGAAT
Organism: Nicotiana glauca; assembly: GCA_026770625.1. Taxonomy (NCBI): domain Eukaryota; kingdom Viridiplantae; phylum Streptophyta; class Magnoliopsida; order Solanales; family Solanaceae; genus Nicotiana; species Nicotiana glauca. The sequence goes on along the minus strand of MU740870.1, from coordinate 31,997 downwards.
GCCTAACACCTTCTCCCGGGTTAACAGAATTCCTTACTCAGATTTCTAGTTCGCGGACTGTTAACATAGTCATATTTTCCTCGGTTCGGGATTCAACCGGTGACTTGGGACACCATTAATCTCCCAAGTGGCGACTCTGAATTTTTAATAATTAAATCCCGTTCCGATTGTCCTTTAAGTGGAAAAACTCTTTTACACCCTTGCAGGTGTAGTGAGTGAAAAAGGAGGTGTGACACTTAGTTTGACCACATTTTTAAAACTGATTTTTCTTTTAAAACACTTTGGACTCCAAACTAAGTCTGCATCAGAGATTCGGGTAAGGGGATTCATTTGACTTGGGGAGAAGGTGTTAGGCACTCCCCAAGTCCCGTAACTAATACGGTTGCGCACATGATCAAGCTGTCTTTAAAGGATATTCTAATTGTGGCATAGAAAACAAAAACAAAATAAACACACAAGAGGCTAGAGGTCATCCCCATCTAAAAAGAGATGAAAATAAAAGAAAATATTAAAGTTCTATTCTACGCTTCCTCACTTCATCCAATCTCTGGCTTTTATTTACATGTACTTCGGGGCATACCCCGGATAATAAAAGACATACAAATAATTATGGGCATTCCTCGGATGAATTTAACTAAAGGGGCGCAACCTCTCACCTCAAAGTTAACAAAACGTCCTAATATTGCCTACCTAAGCGTGGTTGGCCTAAACATGCTCTTACCGACTAAAATAATAAGAATAAAACAAAATGATATTAAGTTTGATTCACAGTTTGTGACCAAAAGCCAATTTCAATTTTTATAGATTGTTTCCCCGACCCAACCCTTCAAAGTATTGTCATTTCTATTCAAAAAAATTTCACGTTTACATTCTCAAAGGTATACAACAGATATAGCCAATTTCAAAATCATAACACATTAATTCAATCATTTAGAGGACAAGCTAAACAAAGTAATAGTGAAGCTAACCAAGAACTAAAATGCAGGTTCGAACTTACGGAAACATAAAGTGTATTAGTGGATTAATAAAACAGGGCAAAATGAGATGGACCTGAAAAAATAATCTTGTAATTAATATAATTTTGGGCCATCCACGAACAGCAGAATAACACAGCTACAAATAGGGGTTCTAAATAGGAAATTCAAATCGAATGAAAATGATGGACTGTACCTCGAATGAAAACTCCAACAATCGAGAGCCCGTTTCAACTCCACTTTGTTTCGGAAGCCAAAACCAAAAGAACAACTTGAATTTTTATTATGTATTTCGAGTTTGAAATAAAAAATGAAGCCAAAATCAACTAAAATTACTTTTTAATATCAATGAACTAAAATGAAATCAAAAAAATAAAAATCAGAATTAAAAGCCACAACCCCCGTTTTCCTTTAATTCTTTTTTGCCCAGTTTTTCCTTTTTTTTATCTATTCTGGTGTGTGTGTTTGTGTCTTGGAGCAAGTTGTTGTGGAAAGGGAGTAGCCGATGCTGGCTGTGTTGCAGCTGATTTGGTGGTCTTGATATGGGTCATTTGTGTAGGGTTTTTGCCAGCGGCTGTGCGTTTGGAGTAGGGGTTAGGGCAAGCGACTACTGGTGGCATGATCAATGAAGGTGTAGATGAGGGGGGCTTAGAGGCAGCAATGATGGAGTTAGGGTTGGTTGACGGTGGTTTGTAGAGTGAGTGAGATAGCGGAAATGGGATGGTTTGTGACTAGTTTGATGAAAGGAGTCCTAGAGGCGGGGATGTGGTGATTTTGGAGAACAGGAGGTCGGCGGCGGCTGGGAGGTAGTCCTTTTTTGCTAGGGTTAGGTCTTGTGTTGTGTAAGGATGGTATGACAATGGATGTGGGCCTGGTTTAGGAGAGGGTGACGGCTTGGAGTCTTATTGGGTTTTGGGTGGTGGAGTTGGTCGGAGACGTGGAGCTGGGTGGTGAGCGGCAGAAGGGTTTTTTAGGAGATTGGAGTGAGGACTGGGGGGGTCTCTCTTAGGGTTAGCTCTAATGTGTCTAAGGTTTTGTAAGGGTAAGGGAAAAGAATAAAAGGGTAGGGTTAGGGTGTGGTTTGTCAAATTCGGGCCTCTTGTAAAAATTCAATTTGGTCTCAAAAATTCTACAAAATTGGGCAAAGGAAAAGCTGAAAATTTAATTTACTTCTAAAAAATACTTATAAGAAGATATAAAATACTCTTAATTGATTTTAATAAACTATTATAGTAAAAATAAAAACTGAAAATTAAAGTTAAAACTATTTTTGGTATTTTAAAGGATTATATTAGAATAAAAATAGGTTAAAAGTGATACATCTTTCTAAAAATACCTAATACTGAATTAAATAGAAAAGTGAAACTATTTTTGTATTTTTTCATTTTTTGTGCCTAAAAATAGAATTAAGTTTAATAATATAGTGAGGTAATATAGAAATAAGCTCAAATAATATTCTAAAAATACTAGGACTATTAAGGGTAATTCTAATCCGCAGGTCAAAATTACATGTCTACAACTATCCTTCTTTGACGGAAAACACAAATTGTTTTAGACAAAACAACAAGTCATGTTTTTGACCCGGAAATTATTTAGAGAGACAAAAAAACTAACAAAAAGGAGAATGTTACCGAGCCCTGGTATCTGAGTTGCCTATATATCCTTGGCTATAAAGGAATCAGGCCACGTGTAGTTCATAAGTGTATAAGGTGATGGAGTCTACTGAGGTGGAGAGCCGGTCGAGGTGCCGTTCTGTCGAGGTTCCAGTCCGCGATCATGTTACTATATTAAAATCAAAAAATGAAAAAGACTAATTAAGCGTGTCAACTATGAGTTACAAGATTCCTATCTATAAGTCTTCTGAAGCTTGATCTTGAGTGGTTCTTCATGCAGACATAAGATTTGAACCTTGAGGCTTGCTAGTTGCAGGTGCTAGTTCATTCTTCTTCAGCTTTTTGGATCAAAATAGGACATACCATGATTGTGACTTTAGTCATGTCCTGAGCAATCCACCACTTGTCTCAGCTTCTGCATTTTGGATTTACTTCCCTTTTCTTTCTTTCTTTCTTTTTTTTGTTTTTGTTTTTCTTTTTTGTTCTGGCTTGAGATTACTTTTTTGATCATCTCAGACTGTTGAATCTCATTCTTGACGCAATCTTCTGCTACATCTAAGTTGAATTGGATTCTAAAATGACTTCCCTTGTTTTCCATGTGTGCGCCTGATGCTGAATATTTTGAAATGGATTCCTTTGTTTTCTAGGTGGGCGCCTGATTGCCAAAAACTTGAACTGCATTCCCTTGTTCTCCAGGTAGACGCCTGATTGCCAAAACTTGAACTGTATTCCTTTGTTCTCCAGGTGGGCACCTGATTCCCAAAACTTGAATTGTGTTCCCTTGTTCTCCAGGTAGGCATCTGATTTCCAAAACTCGAATTGTATTCCCTTGTTCTCTAGATAGGCGCCTTATTACCAAACTTGAATTGTATTCCCTTGTTCTCCAGGTGGGCGCCTGATTGCCTAAACTTGAATTGTATTCCCTTGTTCCCCAGGTGGGTGCCTGAATTGCCAAAACTTGAATTGTATTTCCTTGTTCTCTAGGTGGGCGCGTGATTGCCAAAACTTGAATTGTATTCACTTGTTCTCCAAGTGAGCTCTTCCAAAAACTTGAAATGTATTCCCTTCTTTTCCAAGTGGATGCCTGATTAACAAAACTTGAACTGTATCCTTTGTTCTCTAGGTGGGCGCCTAATTGCCAAAACTTGAACTGTGTTCCCTTGTTTTCCAGGTGGGCACCTGATTGACAAAACTTGAAATAATTCTGAAACAAATTTCCCTCATTCTCTAGGTGGGTGTCTGCAATCAAAACAACAAAATAAACAAAAATTTCTGCCCCAGTTTGCACTAGGAAGATTTGTGAGTTGTTAGCAAAACTGTGAATCACCTATGCTATTGATGTAATAATGAGATTAAAGCTAAAGACTTGAATGGGATGTGCGAATCTTCTGGATCAAACTAAGAATATTTGACAAGCAAGTGCGTCTACTAAGAATAGAACCTGAATGACCCAGACTAGAAAGTGCATCTCCTAGATTTAAGATTGAGCTTGCGGAAGACTATAAACTAAGCTTGACTAAAGTAAAAAATGACCAGATTCTCCAAGCGGGACCCCTGATTTCAAAAAAACCAAAGATTAATAACTTAAGAAAACTAAATATTGATCCTAGGAAAAAGTTCATCATACTTGGTTTTCTATCTTAGGAGAAAAATTCATCAGAGTAAGACTTTGATCCTAGGAGAAAGTTTATCAGACTAGGTCCTTTTTTTGTTATCTTAGGAGAAAGATTCATCAGACTAAGATTTCGATCCTAGGAGAAAGTTCTTCAGACTAGGACTTTCATCTTAGGAGAAAAAATCATCAGACTAAGATTTTGATCATACGAGAAAATTCATTAGACTAGGTCTTTCATCTTAGGAGAAAGATTCACCAAACTAAGATTTTGATCCTAGGAGAAAGTTCATCAGACTAGGTCTCTTATCTTAGGAGAAAGATTTGTCAGACTAAGATTTTGATCCAAGGAGAAAGTTCATAAGACTAGGATTTCTGATTGGAGGAAAAATCCATCAGACTAGGACTTTTTATCCTAGGAGGAAAAATGTGAAGAGCAGTGGCAACATTTTATGCACACATTAGGTCTGTTTTTTCTTTTTCTTTTTTTGGTATCTTAGGGAAAGTTCATCAGACTAGGTTTTCTACCTTAGGAGAATAATTCATTAGACTAAGATTTCTATCCTAGGAGAAAATTCATCAGACTAGGTTTTCTATCTTAGGAGAAAGATTCATTAGACTAAGATTTCTATCCTAGGAGAAAATTCATCAGACTAGGTTTTCTATCTTAGGAGAAAAATTCATCAGACTAAGATTTCGATCCTAGGAGAAAGTTCATCAGACTAAGTCTTCTATCTTAGGAGAAAGATTAATTAGACTAAGATTATGATCCTAGGAGAAAATTCATTAGACTAGGTTTTCTATCTTAGGAGAAAGATTCATCAGACTAAGATTTTGATCCTAGGAGAAAGTTCATCAGAATAGGTCTTATTATTTTGTTATCTTAAGAGAAATATTCATCAGACTAGGATTTCTATCCTAGGAGAAAATTCATCAAACTAGGTTTAATATCTTAGGAGAAAATTTATCAGACTAAGATTTCTATCCTAGGAGAAAGTTCATCAGACTAGGTCTTTTATCTTAGGAGAAAGATTCATCAAACTAAGATTTTAATCCTAGGAGAAAATTCATCAGACTAGGTCCCCCCTTTATTTTTGGTTATCGGATTCATGTGAAATGCAAGGGTTCAGTAAGTGTCAATTCATGAGCAAAATACAACAGATAGAGAATATTAGGATCGAATGGAGTAGAGATATTTTTGTGATAAGGGTTGAAAGAAAATGGTTAGTCGATAACCAGAAAGGTCTTCCAAGTTCAAATCAAAGTTATCTTGGCAAGTGCAGAAGTAGTCGTCTTCAAGGACAAGGCCACAAACTAACCACCATGTTTTAAACTCACAAGTTTTCTTTGTTTGAAACAGGAACAAAGTAGTGCAAGCAAGTTGGTTCAAAAACAAGAAAAAAAGAAAAGAAAATATAAAAAAAAGAAAAAAAGAAGAAGAAAAGAGTTGAGAAAGGGAAGTTTATCAAATCTTTGCCCTTACTTGTGCAATTGGAAAGCTGGTGGCAAATTTGAGGTCATTTATCACTTGTTCTGACCTAACAAGCTCAAAAAGGGACTCAAACAAAACAAGAGGAACAAAATAAGGGACAAGGGAAAAGATGATACCTAACAAGAAAATTACAAAGTAGAAACTTATCAGATGTGGATACGAACTCTAATGACCATGACATGCACCTTTGGATTAAGTGGCCTAATCTCTCAAGCAAGTCTAATATTCAACTCTTTGTACCTCTTCGCTGTGAAACTGGGCTTTAGGGCTTTAATTGTCCCATCTGATCCACAATCCTCAGTCGACTTGTAGTGCCCTGAAGGATTTTCACCATCAAGCCTCTCTCATTTTGCTCTTTTTCTCAACTCATCATTGCCTTACGGTGCCCATAAGGGTTTTTACCTATAAGACACTCTCATTTTATTATTTTTCTCTTTTTGTGCTGAGAACAAGGTATTATCCATGGTACAAGAAGGCCATACTTTTATCACACACTTGATTTACATCCTCAAAGATTGGTCGGAATGTCTTTCTTTGGACAGTAATGTAAGCTTTTGGACAAGGTGAGAAACAAAAGGTGGCATGAAGACTCAAAATAATTTAAGATGAAAGGGTTCAACATTGCAACTTTTGGAATCGGATCTTTTGGCAAAAGTAAAACTTCTGCCCCAATTTCTTGGAGTCTAGGAATTTTTTTTTCTTTGATGGGATTTCTAAGAAAAACTACCTCACTCTTGACTTCGGGGATTATGAAATATTTCATTTGGTGTGACCGAACTGTAAGGCTACCTACATATCTTTAGGTGACAAGAATCAGGCCGAACGTAGTTCAAACACAAAGTTGGTCGTTTTTTTATTTTTCTCTTTTTCCTTTTTTTCTCTTTTTCTTTTTCTTCTTTTTATTTATTTTTTCTTTTTCTATTTTCCCTTTTTTTCTTCTTTTTCACCTTTTATTTTTCTTTTCTAGTTCCTAACTCTATTTCTGATTCCAAAAAGAGGGTATGAAAGAAAACAAATTAAGGATCAAAAAGGGTAGCAAAAGATAAAAGTGTTTAGGTAATAGATTAAAATGCCTTCGTCATACCAAACTTTAAAAATGCCAAGTACAAATATGCAATTGAAGTTAAGTAAAGAAATCAAACATAGTATCTATTGATGGCATCAACACAAACAAGAAGTGCCAATGGGCAATACCTTTGTCCCAATGAATGACTCTTGCTAGTTCAAAGCAAAGTTGACTCAACATTATTTTGATGTGGAAGAATGCATTTTAGCACTAATTGATTTACCTCAAACTGCTTGAGAGATATTTTCTTGTTGTATGATCTTATCAACCTCTTGATTTCCCAAACTGACTGCCTCAGTTTCACTCGATTCAAGTTTTAGGGTATCTCAGAATGCGTGAATCTTTACTTGTTTCCTCAAATGACTCATTTTATCATATTTGAAACTATGTCATTACTTCGTGATTAGACTAACTTTCAAGACAAGGCTAAGAATTATGTGTGCATGCCATGTCACTAGAGTTAGGATGAAAAGAACTATAAAAGGGAAAGTGACATAAACAAAAGCTTAAAAGAAAATAGGAGATTGCATTAGAGAGATGGTGAAAAGGATTTGAACAAAACAAGCAAAATAGACATGGGTTACAACCCTGGAACAATCCTAAATAACACTGGACAAGTTACTAAAACTAAGCAAACTAGACAAAATAAGAAGAAAAAAGGTTTGAGCCACATGATAATGTCGGGATTACAACCCCAAAATAACCCGGACAACAGAAATGACAACAAAATAAACTACCAAAACTCCTCCCTGGCTAGCCAAGAAAGGATTGTCTTTCCAACTACCAAGCTCGACATCTTAGCCACCGGGTTGCACATCAAAATTATTGGGGCCTTCACCAATTTCTACATCATTAACTTCAGTCAGCAAGTACCCCAGAGGATTCTCATACTCCCTGTCACTAGGCATTTTCCCCACAAAGTGTGCATCATTATGTGCAGGTAAAGGATTTTGTATGATATTTTGGGTGCCACCGTCCTGGATCAGATTTATCCCTTCTTGAATTATTCTTTCTATTTCTCTTTTCAAATCCCGACAACTTTTGACATTGCAGCCCTGGGTATTGGAATGATATTCACACCTTTTAGAAGGTTCAAAACTTCTTGCATGCGGGTCCACATGATTCGGAGGAATAGGTGCAATCAGGTCATAATGCTTTAATTTCTTAAACAAGCTTGCATAGGACTCTCCTATCGGTGTAAAATTTTCTTTCAACCTTAGTTTATCTCTATACCCCTGGCTTGGATATAGGTTATGGGACACCAAAGTTTTTGTGGAGGCTGGTGGAGATTTTACGGTGCTGGCGCTCGCCTGCTGGGGTGTCTCGGCGGCTGGACAACATATTGGGGTGGAGAATCGTCAAAAAAACAAATGAGGTTGGTCATGCCTTCGAAGATGTTCTTCTAGGACCTCTTCTCGACCTTGATGTCATCATGATTTCTTCAACCATCTCACTCGTACCACTAAAATTACAAGATTCAATATGGACAGCCTGAGTTGCAGCTTTAAGAGCTTCTTTACTTATAATTTTGCCTGTCTTAAGGCCATTCCCACCATTTCTCCCATTTTAATTGCTTCCGAGAATGATTTGCCAAATACGAACATCATGTTTTGAAAGTAATCATGCTCTTGAGCTTGAAAGAAGAAAGTGATTAGATCGTGGTCTTCCATGGGTGGCTTAACTCTAGTTGCTTGTTCTCTCCATTTAATGGCATATTCCCTAAAACTTTCAGTTGGTTTCTTCTTCAGATTTTAAAGGAAATTATGGTCCGGGGCGATGTCAATGTTATATTGGAACTGTTTGACAAAGGCCTAGACCATGTCATCCCAGACATACCGGCAAGATGGGTCTTGACCCTTTAAGCATTCGGAGGCTACACCCGTAATACTTTCCCTAAAATAAGCCATCAGTAATTCTTCATTTCCTCTCGCAGCTCTTAGTTGATTGCAATACCTTTTCAGGTGGGTTATGGGGTCTCCATGTCCATCATACTTTTCAAATTTGGGAGTCTTGAAACCAAGTGGCAAGTGAACTATGGGGAACATACATAGATCCTTGAAGGCAATACTTTTTTGACCTGCCAGCCCTTGTATGTTTTTCAAGTGTTGTTCTAGGATTTTCAGTCTTCGGGTTATTTCTTCCAGTACTATCTTTCGGGTAGGATTCTCAATCTTTGCAGGAAGATCAAATAGGTAAGAGTGGTATTCAGGAGAGTGATATTGTTCTTGCTGGGTAGCAAATTATGACTCATGAGTTTTCCTCTGCACTGTCGTCGGCTGTGGGATGGTGAAGACAAGCATTACGGTAGCAGTTGTCTGATTGGATGTCAATGGCACACTTTGGGAGTATGCAACAAAAGTTCTAGTTATAATTGTACAATAGGGATAAAGACTGAACCTAAATGGATAGAATTGATCTGACAATGAAACCGAAGTGGTAGTAGTCGAGATGGGTGTGAACTCTGGGAAAACATAAGAATGGGGTGGTCCTTGACCATTGTCCATGCTTGATGCATTTCAGACATTAGTTATTTTAGCCTTTGGACCTCCTCGTTCAATTCAGATTTCGACTCCACAATCTCCTTTAAGGGGTCGGCAACTCCTCTATCCAAGTCTTTTCTAGCCATGGCTTCCTTGTTTTTTTTACCTTTTGTTGTATGGACAAATCACCAAAGTGACACAAACTAACCACTCTGTGTTATAATGAAAGTAACAAAGAGGAGCAAAACAAAGACAAAATGTTAGCGTTAAGGAATTTATCAAATAGAAATATCATATTGCGGCAATGCCCCTAGCAATAATTAACAATTCTAGAATAGCTTCGAGGGTACGAAGGTCATATGGCATCATTCCAATTTCACTCTACTTGCCCCATTTCCTTTTTCATTTTCCTTTCTAATACTGCTTGGTTTTTCATTTCTTTCCCCCTCTTTTCTTTCTGCTTATCACTCTTTTTTTTACCTTTCATTTCTTACGTCCCACACTTAATTCTTTTTTTGCTTTTTCTTTTGTTTTTTAATCTTTTTTTTTAATGGTGATTCGATCAAACCCTATGTAGGTTTCCTATGTATCATGTCCCTCATGAATCAGATCAAGTGTAGTTCTTGAAAAAGTAATGGACAAACAAACTCAAAATAAAAATCTTTTTTGATTTTTCATTTATAACTTTTTTTTTGGTTTTCAAATACATCATAGGAAGTAAGATAACAAAAGTCTAGACAAACTCTTAAACTACCTAAAAGACTCAAAAACTGACACAAAATATAAAAAGTCTCCTCAAGTAGCTCCTGAATGCAGTAGTCCTAGAATATCAGTTATGCTCGAGTCCTGGTACCACACCTGAATGAGAAAAAATAATACCAAATAGAGTTAGCGACTCAAGACACTATGCGACGCCACAACACCTCCTATGGGCCACATGCAAGACACGATTGGGCTATTTATGAAAATTAACTTATAAGGACAAGAGTGGATAGAAGTGTAAACTCAACAAGATTGACCCCATAGACATAGGAAATGCCTCACTAAGTCTTATATGGATTCAAACTCCCAATAATCATGGCCCAAAATTAATTTGCAGAAATGATCCATTTTGCATAAACGACCGATATGGCCGGAAGTGGCTAAAGATGCAAACTCAATAAGGACGGACCTTAAAGTAATATGACACCTAGTTGTGGACTTAAGATTCTAAGATGTTATTGAACCACTTTTGCAAAAATGATCCTATTTTCCAAGAATGGCCAATGTGGCCAAAAGTGGCTAGACATGCAAGATTTGGCTAAGATCCCGTGAAGCCAAGAACCTATGAATCACTAGGAAGACCGCACCCTATGTGGGTTGCCTACATATTACATCCCGAAAGATAAAAATCAGGTTCGCGTAGTTCGGGAAGACCAGACATAGGAGAAAGCCTTTTTTTTAAAAATGTCACTAATTTGAAAAAAAAAAATTGCCTTTTTGAAAATTGATGGAAAATGTAAAATCTTTTTGGACATTTTATTCGATTTTTGGGGGAAATGGAGTGAAAGTGCAAAATCTTTTTGGATTTTTTATTTTTATTTTTTAATTTTTTTTGAAAAAGTTGTGAAAGAAAAATATAACTAGGCCCTATTTGCTTCATTTTTCATCCTTCTTTCCCAAACATCAGTCCGCCAAATAACCTTTTTACCCTTAAAGATGCAACATGTATCGCATAGGAATGATTGAATATCTTTTTGGGCCACGAGCCCATTTTGACAAATTTGGATAGGCTTCCTACAAAGTGGCACAGTACCTGGGACCGAGCGCTGCTAGGTCTAAATGACATGATGCAAATAAAAATGACCTAAAGTTTGACCTAAAATTGGGGTTCACTAATAAGGCAATTCGGGGGAGCGTATGGTCGATGGTGGATGCTCAAGGTTTCCACCCACTCCATAAGTTCGATGGCCCCCCACCTAAAATAAGGGTGACTCAACAAAGAGTTCGTGCACGTGACACGTACCCCGAGACTTGTTGTAGAAAAAAGATCCCTGGTTATGTAAATGATGACAGTTTATAAAGCAATAACACATAAAGGAAAAACTATAAACACATAAAACAGCTAGCAAATAAAGTGACATAAATAAAAATCAAATAAAGCAAATAAAGAAAATATAAAAACCTCAACCAAATATTCTAAAAAGCTAACAAAATCAAGTATCAGCTCGAACCTGCAACACCTCAGCAGAGTCGCCAGAGCTGTCACACCCATATTTTTTTACTTCACTAACCCTCTTAAAATAATAAAATTGATTTGTAAAGCTCAAAAAGTGGCAAAATTGTGTTCAAGAGAAAACAACTCAGAGTTTCCACCTGACATTGGTTTCGGTGTGCCAGGTCACCAATTTTAAAAAATAATTTTTCGTTTAAAATACTTTGGGCTCCAAACTAAGTCTGCACCATAGATTCGGGTAAGGGGATTCATTTGACTCGGGAAGAAGGTGTTAGGCACTCCTAAAGTCTCGTAACTAGTACAATTGTGCACATGATCAAGCTGGCCTTAAAGGATATTCTAATTGAGGCAAAGACACAAAAACAAAATAAACACACAAGAGGCTAGAGGTCGTCCCCACCTAAAAAGAGATGAAACTAAAAGAAAATATTAAAGTTCTATTCTACGTTTCCTCACATCATCCAAAATCTGGCCTTCATTTACATGTACTTCGGGGCATACCCCGGATAATAAAATACATACAAATACTTAGGGGCATTGCCCAGATGAATTTAACTAAAGGGGGCAACCTCTCACCTCAAAGTTAACAAAACATCCTAATATTGCCTACCTAAGTGTATCCGACCTAAACATGATCCTAGCAACCAAAATAATAAGAATAAAATAAAATGATATTAACTTTGATTCACATTTTGTGACTAAAATCCAATTTCAATTTTTATGGATTGTTTCCCCGACCCAACCCTTCAAAGTATCGCCATTTATATTCAAAATTCTTTCATGTCTACATTCTCAAAGATATAGAACGATCTAACCAATTTCAAAATCATAACACATTAATTCAACCATCTAGAAAACAAACTAAATAAAGTAACGTTGAAGCTAACCAAGAACTAAAATGTAGGTTCGAACTCACGAAAACACAAAGTGTATCAATGGATTAAAAAACGGGGTGAAACGAGATGGACCTGAAAAATGATCTTGTAATTAATATAATTTTGGGTCATCCACGGACAGCAGGATAACAAAGCTAAGAATGGGGGTTCGAAATAGAAAATCCAAATCAAACAAAAATAAAGGAACGCACCTCTAACGACAACTCCAACAATCGAGCGACCGTTTCAACTCCACTCGGTTTCGGAAGCCAAAACCCGAAGAACAGCTTGAATTTTTATTATGTATTTCGAGTTTGAAATCAAAACTGAAGCGAAAATCAACTGAAATCCCTTTTTTTAATATCAATGAACTAATACTAAATCAAAAGAAATAAAAATCGGAATCAAAAGTCATAACCCATGTTTTCCTTTATTTCTTTTTCTGCCCAATTTTTCCTTTTTTTGTCTATTCTTCTATGTATGTGTGTCTTGCAGCATGTTGTGGTGGAAAGGGAGTGGCCGATGATGGTTGTGTTGCTACTGATTTGGTGGTCTTGAGATGGGTCATTTGTGTAGGGATGCTGCTAGTGGCTATGCATTTAGAGTAAGGGCTAGGGAAAGCAGCTGCTGGTGGCGTAGTCAGTGAAGGTGTAGATGAGGGGGCTTAGTGGCAGTGGTGATAGAGTTAGGGTTGGCCGTCGGTGGTTTGTAGAGTAAGTGAGATGGTGGGAATTGGAGGGTTTGCGACTGGTTTGATAAAAGGAGTTCTAGAGGCGGGGACGTGCTGATTTTGGAGAAGAGGAGGTCGGCGGCGGTTATGGGGTTAGGATGGTGCGGCGGTGGCTGGGTGATGGTCCTTTTTTGCTAAGGTTAGGTCTTGTATTGTGTAAGGGTGGTGTGCCAATGGATGGGAGCCCAATTTAGGAGGGACTGACAGTTTGGAGTTTTTTTGGGTTTTGGGTTGTGGAGTTGGTCGGCGACGTGGAGCTGTGTGGTGAGCGGCTGAATGGTTTTCCAGGAGATTGGAGTGACGGTTGGGGGGTCTCTCTTAGGGTTAGCTCTAATGTGTCTAAGGTTTTATAAGGGTAAGGGAGAAGAATAAAAGGGTAAGGTTAGGGTGTGGGTTGTCTAATTTGGGCCTCTTGCGAGAATTCAATTTGGGTTCGAAAATTCTACAAAATTGGGCTAAGGAAAGGCTGAAAATTTAATTTACTTCCAAAAAATACTTATAAGAAGATATAAATAACTCTTAATTGATTTTAATAAACTATTATATTAAAAATAAAAACTAAAAATTAAAGTTGAAACTATTTTTGGTATTTTCAAGGATTATATTAGAATAAAAATAGGTTAAACTGTAATATATCTTTCTAAAAATACCTAATACTGAATTAAATAGAAAAGTGAAACTATTTTTGTATTTTTTTCATTTTTCTGCCTAAAAATATAATTAAATCTAATAATAGAGTGAAATAAGCTCAAATAATATTCTAAAAATACTAGGACTATTAATAGTAATTCTAATGTGCAGGTCAAAAATTACATATCTACAGTACCCAGACCATGCCAGCATGCTTTCTATTTTGTTACTCCGCCACTTATCCTTATCAATCGCGTTGACATGTTCAATGTGGTGATAAGTTTCTCCACCCAGTCTTCTTCTATTCTTAATAACCGAGATAGTTTGACTAGCGTAAATGGGGTTACTTCCATCTCCGTGACTGATTACTTCCTGATGGTTCCATTCGAACTTCCCGGCCTGGTGTAGCCTAGAAGCCACGGCCCCAGCGGCATGTATCCAAGGTCGACCTAACAGAAGATTCTTTATTGTTGATATGTCTAGCACTTGCAATTCGACATCGATCCAAGTTGGTCTCATATGCAGGCAAAGGTTAATTTTCCCAATTGTGGCCCTTTGAGACCCATTAAATGCTTTTACGTTCATACTTTTTTCCCGTATCTCATGGAAATATTTGCCAAATATTTTCAAAGTAGTTAATGGAAAATGTTGAGGCTTGAATCCCTGTCTATTAAGACCCTGGCAATGAATTTATCTTCAAACTGTACCGTGATATGCAGTGCTCGATTTTGACTTAATCCTTCAGGCGGCAGTTCATCCTCGTGGAAGGTGATCTCATGTTAGCCTTATCTTCACTGGTAATATTGTTGAGCTAATAAGCTTCATTTAACACCTTCATCAGGGCATTCTTATGCGCCTCTAAATTTTTCAATAGTGACAGGATGGATATCTGGGTGGGGGTTTTGTTTAAATGATCGATGACAGAATATTCCCTCGCTTGTACTTTCCTCAAAGAACGTCTGGTTCAGTTTTAATTACATGTTGTTTAGTAGAAGCTTCCTTACTCAATCCTCCCAAATATTTTGGTGTATAGATCCTTCCGTTCTGGTCATTCATTGTGCGGTATTAGATTCTTTGCTTTTCCCTTTCGCCAAGCTTCAGCAACGTAATGCCAAGGTATGACATTGGTCTTGAAAGGAGGTATGGTTGCTACTGTCATTATGAAAGGTGAGGCCACTTCTACCTCAAATGGAACATGTATGGCCACAGGTGGTGTTACTTCTACCGCAAATAGAACTGATGTGGTTACCTCAACCTCAACTAGCAGCTGCACTTGGACAAAAATAGGATTGAGAGTGATTGCAGGCCTTTTAGGATCGTCTCCTTCTTTGATAAGCCCAATTGATCCCTCAGGATCTGACTTCTCATCAGTCTCTATCACTTGTACCCCATTATCCCTATGATCCGGGAGAGGATTGTTGCGGACATTGGGTGCAGCTTCCTTCCCATGTATGACCTTGTTATCAATCAATGTTTGAATCTTATCTTTTAATGTCCGGCACTCATAAATGGTGTGCCCCTTCACACCAGAATGATAGCACATGTTTTATTTGGGTTGATCCATTAAGATGAATTCTTCATTGCCACAGCAAGAAAATAGGTGCCTTCAAACTTTCGTACAGTTGGTCGATGGGTTTAGCAATAGCGGTATATTGTCTATGTTGTTTGCAATCAAAGTTAGGTCAGGGTTTCTGGTTACTTAGACGAGTTGGAGGTGAATGATAGTATGTTGGCTGGGTGTTATAAGCGTGGAAAGCGGTGGCGAGTTAGGAATATCTGTGAGGCATGGGTTAGTGTGTAGGTGGAGGTGTTCGGTATGTGAGTGGAGATTTTGGCCCTTGGGCTACCATTACTGCCCCTACTTCTTTCTTCTTTGATATGCCCCCTGATTGTAATGCTTTGTTCGTGGCCTGTAGTGCCTTGAAATTTGTCACCATCCTGCTTTTTATACCCTATTCGATCCTTGCTCAGATTTGATGATATCAAAAAACTTATGATTCTTAATAACCATGAGCCTTTCATAATATTATGGGTCCTATGCCCTGATAAAGAACTTGTTCATCTCTTCCTCATCTAATGCTGGTCTGACCTGAGCTGCTTCTGACCTCCACCGAGTAGCATACTCGCAGAAAGTCTCAATTCGCTTCTTTTTTAGGTTTTGGATATAAAAGACATCTGGTGCATTCTCCTTATTGAACCTGAACCGATCCATAAATTCTGATGCTATGCTCACCCAATAGGCCCATTTCTTAGGATTCTGACTTATGTACCAGGACAAGGTGTGTCCGGTAAGACTTCTCATGAAGATCTTGATTCGAATCCCTTCATATTTTATGACCCTTACAGACTTGTAACAATAACTTCTTAAAAAAACCTTGGGATCACCCATTTCGTCAAACATCTCGAACTTGGGAGGTTTGTAACCCTCCGGCAATCCCACATCTAGTTGTATGCATAAATCCTCATAATTTAGACTTCTAT
Organism: Nicotiana glauca; assembly: GCA_026770625.1. Classification (NCBI taxonomy): domain Eukaryota; kingdom Viridiplantae; phylum Streptophyta; class Magnoliopsida; order Solanales; family Solanaceae; genus Nicotiana; species Nicotiana glauca. The sequence goes on along the minus strand of MU740870.1, from coordinate 15,829 downwards.
CCCTTTACCTATTTCAACACCCTGAACTTGATTTGTCAACTTCTTGAGTTCCTTGGCCATGTTCTTGATAAGCAGGTCCTTCTCAACGGATTCTAGTGTGTAGAAGATTGGTTAAGTGGAGTGAGGTACATCTTCCACCATATATGGGGTTGTTTTGGTGGGTGCCAGGTATTTAAGTGTAGTGGTGATCGTTGGTCGAGTTTTGAGGATCATGAATATGTTGAGGTGTGTTCTGAGGAGTGTGATAGGTAGTGGTTTATCGGTACTGGGTTGGTTGATGATGGTGTTGTAGAGGATTTGGTACCGGTATAGGATTGGGATTTTGATGTAGAGCTGCATATTGATGGGGTGCAAGAGCATTTTGTGGACGTTGGTTTGGCGTATTTTGAGGAGACGCTAGGTTTTGAGAATTTTTTTGCTAACGTCTGGGGTGTTCAGAGTGAGGGAAAGGTTTGCTAAGTTGCGGACCTGCTCAAGTTCTCCTTGTAACTCCAGTATCTTTTAGTCTAATCAAAAGACCAATTCATTTTGGGCTAAAGTACTCCGACCGTCTGTTGTTTCTGCATTCTTGGCATTTTTTTTTTCGAATACCACTTAAGTTATCCATCTTAGCTTTTCCTTTGCTTTTCGTATTACTTGGAGGAAGAAGAAGTTGAGGGCCTCTAGATCTGGTGTGATATGCTGATGATGCCAATATGTGTGAACCAACCTTAGGGGATGTCAATAATAAAAAGATAAAGAAAACCAAAAGGTAAACAAGTCAGTAATGATTCCGACATGTTTGTGATATATAAACACATATTGCGGGAATGTAAATTCATGTCTTAATTTGAGAGCCTCATTGTACTCGATCTAGGCCTAGTGACAAATAGATTTGGAGAATTTCAATGCCAATAATTGCCTCATTTTATTAATGTAAAATAGACGAACCCCAAAATGACACTAAATAAGATAAGTCAGTAATGGCACTTGGCCTTATTACATTTGAAAAAGCAAATAAACCTATTCTGCTTGGTCCCAGAAGGACCTTCCCTAGGATGGATGCTCTTGTCGATCAAATCCCCCAGTTCGTGTAGGTTTAGCGAGTTTGTCATCATCAAAAAGGGGGAGATTGATAGGTTACAAGTACTTTGTTTTATAGATCATAAGTACTAATTTATATTTTAATGATCTAACAAACTTACTATCAAGAACCGGATAAGTAACGTGTCATGAATTCTCAAGACCTTAAGATCACAGGGTTCCAGCTTTGATATGATTCAACTCTTCAGAGTAGAAGGAATATCTAAGGGAACATGACCCTACGAGCTTCTGAGGTAACTGTACGAAGTCAACTCTCTAGTTAGAAAGTTGCTGCTTGCACACGCTACAATACAGGAACAGTGCAGCAGTCAACTTTCTGTGGAAGACTTTTTTCCTACCTTGCCTACATCATTGCAAGTGATGTCACACATGTATTATTAACATCAAGAAGGTAAACACTTCACTTGAACACTTAGATATTTAACTCAAGCTCTCTCACATGATTATCAAGCAAGCAACTCTCAAGTGCTTCAAGAACGACAAAACAACTACGGATCAGTTCCCACATCAAGTCATTGTATGTCCTTAGTTGAGTTTTAACTTTGTTATAATTCTTCAATTGTATTTACTACTTAGCTTGTTTAGAAGCATTCTGTATGAACCCATTTGTAAATATTAAACTTGTGTATGTTTGTATCTTGGCTAGAGTTAGTCGAGTTATAAAGTCTTTGTAATAGAGTTATTACAAAGTGGATTGTAATAGAGTATTATAATTTAGTGAGGGATTAAGAGGTTTATTCCTAGGTTGCATCGGTTGTAATCTAGAAGTGCTTAGTAGTGAAGTTGAAAACCTACAAGGATAGGTCGTGGTTTTTAATCTCGTTGAGATGGAAATTTTTCACATAAAATTCCTTGTTATTTATTTATTGTTGTATGCGTGTGTTCTGTTGAACCTGATAGAGAACATGGTTCTCTATAGCGTTTGGGCCCTTATATTCTATCATAAGAATGCGAATGAGTGTGATTATAATAAACTCGTTTTCCTCTATTTGACAACTTGCTGAGTATTTCTCATGCTTTGTATCTATTTCTCATTAATGTTGGGGTGGTAGTTGCTTCATTTTTAACCAACTCACTTCATGAAAATGAATGACATATGACTTCAAGACATAGATCTTTTTCTTTGTTCAATATTCAAAAGAAATAAAAAGATTAAAATATGTGGATATTTCATCTGTTGTTTCTAGATGGTTTTTCTACCACCAAAGGATGTGGTGCAGTGGATGAAATTGTTCATCCCTTATCCAGAGGCCTCGAGTTCGAACCCTGGGTATAGAAGAAGCTTTGGTAGGGAGCATTTTCCTCCGAATGGGTCCCTACGTGGCGCAAATATGGATATAGTCGAGCTTCAATGCGGGTAACAGACATTGAGTGAGAAACCAAAAAAAAAAAGATGGGTTTCCCCAAGGTGTCATATGATATTTTTTGCAGAAATTAACATGGCGTATTTTCCAAATGGAATAGTCTTGGCAGAATGTCCTCATTTTTTATGGTCATAGTAAATGTCCCTCTTTTTTACTTGAACACCATAGTACTTAAATTTTGAACTATTGAAATTTTTGTTTGATGGTGAAAAATAAAAGCTAATGATTGATTATTATTGAAATCATTTAAATATTGATAATTTGTGCTTAAACTTTTTGTTCTAACACATATTTTGGTGATTTGCTACAAAAATCTCAAAACTCCATTTTTGGACCTTAGAAAGTGTTGAAGAAGACAAAGTGCTTCTTTTGATTTGGTGTTATTCGACTAAATTGGTTATTGTGAATTACTTGTGTTTGTATTTGAAATCTCTATTTCAATTTGAGATCATTTGGAGCAGATTTGGGGTTGTTTGATTAAAATTGAAGTTGCAAATTCGAAGAATATTTTGTGAAAGAAAACCTAGAAAAAACGTGTTAATCTGGTGGGCTTCAATGAACAACTTAATAGATAGGTACGTAGACAAAATATAGCATCAACTCTACTGACTGGAAGAGAAATCCTTGAAGAGTAAACTTCAACGAATAACTTAATAGATAAGTAGAGTAATAATAGCACCGACTCTACCGGATTGGTAGAGAAATCTGTTTACCGTAAAAATGGTAACAACAATTAAATTTGTAAATGGAATTCAAAAAATACGTGATCTATTTTCGAGTCAGTTTGTGATGATGGTTAGTGCTAAAATGTGAAGTAAAGTGATAGAGATTGAGTTAACCAAAGCAATAATCGAACCAGTAAGGGGGTGTTTTCCGGGCGCAAAGCCAGCCAGCAGATGCCTCGAAACCGAGCCTTGAGCCTATCTCGGGCTTGTTGAGGGTAGTTGGAAAAGGGATAACAAGTAAAAATATAGTCGAGTAAGGCTATGTACTATCAGTATTTAGACAAATAATGAAGAACGAATGAAGAAACAATAAAATGCTAAGCCTATCTCGAAATATGCTTATTCGACAAACTAAGAGAATAGTTAACAATTGAAATGACTTGAAACCAGAGAGAAATTAGAGAAAGGTGGAGGGAGAATGTTATTGCTCTTTTGTAAGACAATTGGAGATATCCAACAAGGTGTTGGTGACCCTTCTTTTATAGAAAATGGGCGTCCAAACTTAGTACGAAATACATAGTACAACAAAAGAATGAGATGTGACAGCTTGTTTTTATTATGTCGTATGAGGACTGGCATCGAGCCGCTTGGACAAGCCTTGTGGACTCCGAATGCATCTCTTGGGAGGTATCTTCGTCCATCAAGGCCTTGGCCGATGCCTGATCTGGACAAGGCGTTGGTAGATCTCGAGGGAAGCAACCGAACCGAGATCTTGTGCCTTCGGGATTTACTCTTTGAAGCATTATGTCAAGGGAAAATCAGTCTATTGATTTCCTCGGCACAGATAGTCTCCACATTTCTTAGGGGGAAGTGATAAGAAATGTTGTTGACACTCTTCCTCATGGGCTTCCGACATGACATTATGCTGATGGCGCAACCTCCCTTTACAAAAGTCGAGGCATTTCTCCTTCCCGCTTCTTTAGGACCATTAGAAGTATCATGACACCTCTCTCCTCAGGGCTGTATCATTTTTATCATTCTGTGTCGCCATTTTGTTTCTATCGTTTTAGCTTCCATGAACGTATTAATGATGCCAATTGTTACATTTTTCGAGGGAGGTAATGGTGTCGTCGGTTACTTTGTTTTCCCCCTATATATATATGTGGCTTCTTTGTGATCAGTTATTCATTAAAACTTCCTTCGATATCTGCTCTTCTTGCCTTTCTTGTCATTTTTTTAGCCGTTGTTTCGCAATATTTGAGGCCTATGGCCTTAAGATCCTACGTCGGACATGCCATAGGCTAGCTTTCGCTCTTTCCCTGGTGGGACGAGCTTGTCCCGCTATGATGTTGTTGTTGTTGTTGTTGTTGTTGTTATTCCCTCTGGCTTGGTATTGCAATGTGGGAGGTCGATTTCCACCGACCTAGAGAAAGATTCGGATTATCTACCGCTACTCAAGAGGGGTCTTGGATCATACACCGCTGCTCACCCTCCTTTCTTGGCTTGGCGTGTTACACCCTCTTTGGATTCCGAGGGGCGTGGTGATGGTCTCAACTCGGCTGTTGCCTCTCGGGTTGAGGTGACATCTCAAGGAGTGGCTTCAGGGTAAGCATACTAGCGAAGTCCGTGCTAGCAAAAATTTTTGCCCAGCCACTTATCCCCTCCTTCCGGTATCACCCTCATCATTTTCCTCTTCTCCCGACTTCCTTTTGAAGATGACATTATGAGAAGATTGGGATGGGATCCCTGTGGGGTCCGGAGTCGGAAGATATTATCTTTGAGGTCATACGCCTAGAAAGAGGATATCGGAAGTGTTATACGTACATAGGATGCTCCCTTGGACTTGCATGATACCTGTATCTCTCTATCCCCCTCACCTTCTTCTTTTTGTAAAGATCTTCTGTGGGATTTTGTAATCATTTAAGATGTAATTGTATATAAAGATTTCTATGAATATAAATACCCTTTTTCCTGGCTTCTGCTTTCAATCCTTGCCTTTTTTGGTATGTTTTTGTGCCTTCGAAAGTCTTCACTTGTTGTCAACTACTGGCGTCTGATTCGAATGGAATTGCGTTTCCCCAGATCCCGTGTTGATCGGTGTGGTTTTTTCCGAGCCTGATAATCAAGCTTCCGACCGAGCTTAATCTGACCCGATAAATTCAAGTCGTCGAGTTCCTCGAATTAGGTATGGATAATTGATGGTATCTTGGGCACCTTGGGAAAGGCATTGAGAGAAGATTATATTCTTAAGTACGTGAGGGTTCCTTTTTGGACCATAGATAGCCCTCTGGAGCGTATGTGTTTGACTTTATTTCGAGGAGTTGCCCATGCTCGGGCGCCACTTTGATTTTTCTTGGAGCTTTTGACCAATGCGAGACGGCCTTGTGGAGGACCCTTTGTATTCTGCATGGGATAAGCAACTTTGTATTCTGCATGGGATAAGCAACTTTGTATTCCGCATGGGATAAGGAACTTTGGCCTCGCTGATTTTCTTCGGTGGGGGCCATTATGTGTCGGTCTCGTGATGGCAAAGGCGTTGCTTAGACTTTTGGGGCTCTGCCATGATGAGGCCGATGGGCTTACTTATAGCTCCGGTATTGGAAATGGTGCTAAGCGCTGACACCTCTGGTTTGCTTTTTGAATTTGTCGTTGCTTTAAATACGATGTGCGGTCGCCTGCGCCTGCTTTCGGGGGCAGTCGGAGTCTGCCGCCAATAGTCGTTTGCTTGGGGAAGGTGCATGCTGGACTTCGAGTGAATCATCCCTTTCGGTGTTGGCCGCTGACGTTGCTCCTTCGAAACCCTCTACCACTTTTTTGGAGGGATAAGAAGATATCCCCCAGGGCGTGCATCTCGTGCTCTCCTTATTTTACCTGAAACTTCCTTTCATAGATTTGTGATGGGCTTAGATCCGGGCTAGTACGTTAAGGACCCGAGCCTCGAATAGTTTCGGGCTTGATCTGCAAAACATTTTGTCGAGTGGAGCATGTGTCCTCCAGTGCATGCTTTGTCACTTTTCGCCTTTAAGGCTAGTTTTCCCTTTCTCTTTGCTATATTAGTTGTAAAGAATCAAAGGTTTTGGAGTACCTTAGGGGCGATTCCGTTCGTGCCATAATTACATGTGGGGAGCTAGGAGCTCGAGTGCTTGCTTGGGCTTTGGAGGGGATGAATGTTTTGGCCATGGTTTTTGCCTATGAGATCGGGTCCTTTTGACTTGTGACAGTGCCAAATTTAGGCCGGGTGTGGTTTGGAAAATTCCAAATTTGATCCTCTGTAGCTTGGAGCTGAGATAATCAATGTTTGGATCGAAGTGACGTTAGGCCGAACCAAGGCAGTTTGGGGAACGACTACTTGTCCATGAGATGTTATTGTTGTTTCAGTTGAGTTGAAGCGACTCCTCAATCGAAAGAAGGGGTCAAAAAGTCAATTTTTGTGGCCTTCGAAGAGGAGTATTCCGATCAGGCTAGTGTAGGGGGCTCCTTTTCCCGGAATAATTGGCTCGGGCCTGGAGGACAATCGCGGAGCTTGGTTGTTGTTTGATGAGGACGTAGAGGGTGAATTTTCAACAAGTTGTACTCCTTTCGGCGCGGGGCGCAGATTTTACCATTTTTGCCATTTTGTTTTTGATACGGTCGTAGGGTGCCTGCAGATAGAGAGGCGCCTTTTGTGCATGATATATA
>MU740868.1:0-19118 GCA_026770625.1 Nicotiana glauca | reverse complement strand
TATATATTATCAAAACAACATAAAAATGTGATTATTTAGGGCGTGATTATAGTCAAATTCACCTATTATCAGGAATCTTCTACAATATTCTAGAAGTAGTTAGTTAGTTGAGAATAGATTCAAGTAATTAGTTAGTTGTTAAAATTATATATAACAATGTATGAAATAAAGCATTGTAAGTTGATATATGAAAATACAGAGATTCATTTTTCTCTCCATTATTTCTCTCTCTAGAAATCTCTGCGCCTTCTTCTTCATCGAGCTAGGGTTCAACAGTTCAATAGTTCCACCAATTTCAATATGGTATCAGAGCAATTGATCGTAATTGCGAGTCTAGGATATTGATTCCGGGATATTCTGTTATTTTCGTAACTCAATTGGTAGGAGAACTGCATAATCGAGATTCAACAATGGGGGATAAGACTGAATTGGACCATAACCATCCACTATTCCTTCATCCTTCAGATACGACTGGAGCTCCTATAATTTCGATTCAATTGATCGGTTCTGACAACTATACCACCTGGAGTCGAGCGATGGAAATCCAACTGCTTGGGAAGAACAAGCTAGGGTTAGTCGATGGGACTCTGAAAAAGGGGAATTTTAACGCAGCACTGGGTCATCAGTGGGATCGATGTAACGCTATTGTGTTGGGATGGATCATGAGCTCAATATCGAAGGAATTGATAATTGGAATTGTGTATGCGAAGGATGTTAGGGTTGTTTGGAAAGATCTAAGGGAGCGATTTGATAAGGTAAACACCTCACGAGTGTACCAGCTGCATAAGGCAATAGCTACAATCACTCAAGGAGTCGATAGTGTATTAGTGTATTTTTCAAATCTTCGAAACCTATAGGATGAGTTTGACAACATGGTGCCACCTCCATGTGACTGTGCGAGGTCCAAAAATTTCATCGAGTTTATGTAGAAACAGAAGGTCTTACAGTTTTTGATGGGGCTGAACGAGACCTATGAACAAGCTAGGAGCCAAATTTTAATGACTAGCCCTACGCCAAGCATTAATAAGGCCTACTCGATGCTGGTCGAAAGAGAGAGTCAAAGATCAGTAGCCAATATTGTGACAGCAGGATATGCAAGTGATTCCGCAGCACTTCTAGCTGGAAAAGGTGTTGCACATCAAAGTTATCCAAAACCAAGAAGGAATTGGAATGTGCAGTGTGACTATTGTAAAATGAAAGGTCACACGAAGGAAGGATGTTACAAGATTATTGGATATCCAGCAGGTTTTAAAGGAAAGAAGAAAATGGTCAATGCGTACAATACCTATACTGAAAACAATTCCTCAAATATAATTGCAGGAAATGCAGGAGCAACTCATCAACTTGATGGAACTAACAAGGGAGAAATGGCCAGGGCACCACAGCTGACCGCAGAGCAGTATGATCAGATCATGAAGATGTTGAACCTAAATGTTAATCGAGAACAACAACAGGAGAATACAGCCAACATGGCAGGTAATGCCTATTCATTCCTTGTTGATATAGCAAAAGCAGATTGGATAATTGATATGGGAGCAACTAATCATATGGTTGCTGATATAAGATTGTTGAACAATGGTAAAGCCATTAACACCAAGATTACTAGGAAGGTAAATTTACCAAATGGAGAAGTAGTACAGGTGACTCACATTGGAAATTTCAGGATAATAGGAACAGGAGAAATAAAGAATGTATTGTTTCTACCTGACTTCTAATATAACCTTATGTCAGTGCCTAAGGTGACAAAGGATCTTAAATGTCTGGTTGCATTCTACCCTGACTTCTGTTTGTTCCAGGACCTCTTTAATGGGGAGGTGAAGGGGATTGGTAGAGAGAAAGATGGTCTCTACCTACTAGTGTCACAGTCAAATAAAATAGCTGGAGCCAAATCAGGGGAAGTCATAAAGGGATTAGCAACACAAGGAAACAAGGAAGAAATGATGATATGGCACAAGAGGTTGGGGCATGCATCAGGAAAGGCTATGGAGAAGCTGCTAGGGTGCAATATAGAGATATGCAAATCTGTAATTGATAGATGTGGTGTATGTCCATTAGCCAAGAATCACAGACTACCTTTTCCTTTAAGTACTAGTAGAGTAAATAAAGAGTTTCAATTACTGCACTTGGATGTATGGGGACCCTATGGTACACCAACTTATGATGGAAATAGGTACTTCTTAACAGTAGTAGATGATCACTCTCGTGTAACATGGATTTTTCTACTAAAATTCAAATCAGATGTGATCTTAGTACTTAAAGATTTTCTCAAGATGATAGCAACACAGTTTAATGCAGTGGTTCAGATAATAAGGTCGGATAATGGAGGAGAATTTGTAAACTTAGAGATGCAAGAGCTGCTAAAGTCCTTGGGAATCATACATCAAAGAACTTGTATCCACACACCCCAACAAAATGGGGTAGCAGAGAGAAAACACAAGCATCTTCTTGAAGTGGCAAGATCATTCAAGTTTCAAGGGCATATTCCTACCAGATTTTGGGGACATTGTGTATTAGCTGCAGCCTATGTGATCAATAGGCTACCATCAGTAGCCCTTGAAGGTAAATCTCCTTATGAAGTGTTCTTTAACAAAAAACCTTCCATAAATCATTTGAAGACCTTGGGATGTTTGTGCTTTGCAACTGCTTGGCCAAGGGGAGACAAGCTTGGAAGCAGAGCAGTTAAGGCTGTGTTTATGGGGTATTCTAATGTGACCAAGGGTTACATTCTATATGATCTGGAGAAACATATGTTTTTTGTCAATAGGGATGTCATTTTTAGAGAGGAGATCTTTCCATTTCAGTTGCAGGAAACAGAGGTAAACCAAGCAATAAATCCTTTCCTCTTATATGATGATGATTGTTTACCATCAGCGGGTTCAATACCAGGAGATTCACCTGTATTGAATCCCTCTCAAGGAAATATATCTGAGGCTGATCCAATGACAATGCCAGAGACATCTCCTATCACCACAGCTCAGGAGAGTTCAACCTTAGAAGAAAATCCTGAACATGAACTCTTGGAACATGCAGATACATTAGCAGAGCCAGCAAACTATAATGAGGACATACAGGACATTGCCAATATGGATGAATCCATGATGCCATCCAATCATCCTGAACAAATGTGGCCATCCACAAGCAACAATGACAATACAGTTCCACTTAGAAGATCTCAAAGAGGAACCAAGGAGCCAGTATGGATGACAGACTATGTTACTCAGAAGTCATCTACCAACTCAGTTTTATACCCCATTGAAGATGTAATTAGCTATGACAAGCTGTCCACATCTCATCACACTTACCTTAAGGCTTTTTCAGCTTTCACAAAACCTCAGAATTTCCAGCAGGCATCTCAAGATAGTAGATGGGTTGAAGCTGTGCAAGCAGAAATCCAAGCTCTTCAGGAGAACAACACTTGGAGACTAGTTAAACTGCCACCAGGGAAGAAACCTATAGGCTGCAAATGGGTGTACAAAGTGAAGCTGAAGGCAGATGGATAGGTAGAGAGGTTCAAAGCTAGACTAGTAGCTAAGGGGTATAACCAAAGGGAGGGGCTAGACTACAATGAGACCTTCTCCCCGGTGGTTAAAATAGCTACTGTGAGAACTGTCTTATCTATTGCTGATGTCCATAATTGGTTTATTCATCAGCTCGATGTTTACAACGCCTTCCTTCAGGGAGACCTCAATGATGAGGTCTATATGGAGCTTCCTCAAGGTTTTTCAAGCCAGGGGGAGCAGGGTATGGTTTGTAGACTTGAAAAATCCCTTTATGGCCTCAAACAGGTTAGTAGACAGTGGAATCTCAAGTTGACAGAAGCACTCCTGCATTCTGGCTTCCTTCAGAGCAGCCTAGATCATTCCTTGTTCATCAAACACCAAGGACCAGACATTGTAGTGATTCTTATTTATGTAGATGACATGCTAGTGGCAGGCAGCAGTTTGGCTCTAATTGAAGCCACCAAAAACTCATTACACCAGGCATTCAAGATCAAAGACTTGGGTGAATTAAAGTTCTTTCTTGGAATGGAATTCAGTAGATCAAGGAGAGGTATACTAATAAACCAAAGGAAGTATGCTTTGGAGATAATTTCTGAGCTAGGGCTTACAGGTGCTAAACCAGCATGGACTCCTCTAGAGCCAAATGTAAAGTTAACAGTCCCAGAACTTGATAAACTGACAAAAGTTGAGGATGATACTCTACTAGCTGACAGTGGAAAATATCAAAGGCTCATTGGAAAGTTACTATATCTGACATTAACAAGGCCAGATATAGCATTCTCAGTACAAACACTGTGTCGGTTTCTACAAAGCCCTAAGAAGTCTCATTGGGATGCAGCAATGAGGGTAGTAAGATACATTAAAAGAGAGCCAGGAATGGGAACTTTATTAAGCAGCAGGAGCAGCAATGTGTTAAGTGTGTACTGTGATGCAGACTGGGCTTCTTGTCTCAATACAAGGAAGTTAGTATCAGGTTTTCTAGTGAAATATGGATGCTCCTTGATTTCATGGAAATCAAAGAAACAAAACGCTGTATCTAGAAGTTCAGCTGAAGCTGAATATAGAAGTATGGCAAGTGCAGTATCAGAAGTGGTGTGGTTGACAACTCTCTACTAAAGGAGCTGGGGACAGAAGTGGACTCACCAGTTAAGGTGTACAGTGATAGCAAGGCCGCATTGCAAATTGCAGCTAATCCAGTGTTTCATGAGAGAACGAAACACATAGAAATAGACTGCCACTTCATTAGACAGAAGATTCAAGAGGGTTTGATCAAGACAGAACACGTGGGATCCAGGGACCAAGAAGCTGATATTCTAACGAAAGGATTAGGAAGAGAACAACATGAATATCTTGTGGGCAAGCTAGGCGCGCTGAACATTTTTGCACCACCTAGCTTGAGGGGGAGTAATGAGAATGAGAATGTACATAAGAGAGTGGAATCATCTAGAATATTCTAGAAGTAGTTAGTTAGTTGAGAATATATTCAAGTAATTAGTTAGTTGTTAAAATTATATATAACAATGTATGAAACAAAGCATTGTAAGTTGATATATGAAAATGCAGAGATTCATTTTTCTCTCCATTATTTCTCTCTCTAGAAATCTCTGCTCCTTCTTCTTCATCGAGCTAGGGTTCAACAGTTCAATAGTTCCACCAATTTCAACAAGTTGTTGTGCTTATAATATGATAGAAGTGATCAACAGTTGAGCAAACATATAGGAGTAACTATTTCGATGACTTTAGTTGAGCTAAATGTGATTTGGCTTATGAAAGCTAGCATGAGAAAAGGGAGTCAAAAGTTCACTTCTAGAGCATCTCCTGGTTAGCTCCTTATTCCAATTTAACCGATACTGGGCTTCTAACGACATACTTGTTAGAGATCCATGATATAGCTCCTTGAACAAAATGGCCGGTGATGCTACCTGTTTGGGAAAAGGAAACTGAATAAGTTGCCTGTTGGTTCACTTTGGTGAAGACAAGCGTGTTAGGCTCGACAATTATATATACTCCTTGAATTCGAGTGATGTTAACAACGTAAGTTGAGCTTGCATCGCCAACATTTGTTACTGTTCTTGTATAGTTTTGTGTCTGTGGTCCAAGTATAATGGAGAAAGAAGGATAGTTCAGTTCTGCCTCAGGTATGCTCACTTGTAGCGAGCAGTTGACACGTTGTTGAACAATGAGCCCAATCTCTTTATCTGTGTAGCCAAGACCGCATAAATACTGGATATAGTTATGCGGTTGGATGTCATATATAAGTCCTGGATTACTCGCTTTTGATGGGTTTACATGGCCGGCACCAGTGGCAAAAATATCAGCAGGTAAATACCTCTGATCTAGGATGGGTTGACCTTCAAGGTTGAATTGATCAGCTGTAGTCATTATTGCAGATTTAATAGCAGCGGGGGACCAATCAGGATGTGCACTTTTAAGCAAAGCCGCAATGCCACTAAGGTGAGGACAGGAGATTGAGGTACCTGAGACAATGTTAAATGTCAAATCGGTGCTAGTTTTGTTCTCCACTGAGATGTGCGTTGCTGCAAGGATGTTTACTCCAGGACCGATAATGTCTGGTTTTACTATGCCTGGACTTGCCAAGCTCGGTCCCCTTGAGGAAAAAGATATTACAGATGGTGCACTCTTGAAACCTATCTTTGTGCCTTTAAAATGGATTCTTGCCGAAGGTGTTGAGGTTGAGTTTATGTAGGCGTTGATCATTTCCCCTGCATTATAACCCACATTTGTTGTAGGAAGGACATCAACATAAGCTAACGTGCCATCTCCATCAATCTCTCGATTGACAAGAATCATGGCAATACCACCTGCATCTTTTACTGTTTGCCCTTTCTCAAGTCTTTCTGCACTACCGCCACTTTTGTCACACACGACAACCTTGCCTCTGACATCAGTGTTATTCAATGATCCTGATGAACATAATGCAACCTCTTGACCTAACAAGCCAGGGTATACTAAGGGAAATAAGATATCATGAGGAAAGTCTGTGGGCCGCAAAACTGATTCACCGTCATATTCTTGTCCATTCCCTAGCACAGCTGTTGCCACTATCTTTCTGTCATGGGTGCTAGCGCCAACAGTGAGAATCCAAGGGGCCTCATTTGATAGTGTAGCACTGAGTGGACCATCATTACCGGCTGAAGCGCTCATGAAGATACCCTTTTGGATTGCAGCAAAAGCGCCTATGGCCATACCATCATCATAAAAAGGAGCATTATATCCACCAATGGAGAGAGAAAGAACATCAACACCATCGTCTATTGCAGCTTCCATTGCAGCCAATGTGTCAACATCTGAACAACCATTGCCTGAACACACCTTGTACATGGCAATGTGGGCAAGAGGGGCAATGCCGGCTGCTGTGCCATTGGCATTACCAAACACATTTGCATCATCAACAAAGTTTCCAGCAGCTACGCTTGAAGTAAGCGTTCCATGGCCTCCCTCTTCATATGGTGAATCAGTTGAACCGCTCACAAAATTCCTCGCACCAATGAGCTTCTTGTTACACGTTATGTTTCCTGTAAATTCACATTTCCCTTTCCACTTTTTTGGTGGTGGTGGCATGTTATGATCACTAAAAGATGGATGTCCTGGATTAATCCCAGTGTCCAGAAGCCCAATGATTACACCCTTACCATAATTTGACTCTTTCCAAAACCCAATATTTTGGTACAACCCCAAGAAATTTGGAGTATGTGTTGTATGCAAAGCCAAAATCTTCTCAGGTCTCGCCATCACAAAGTCATCTTTCTTTTCCATTTCTTTCACCTCCATAGCTGACAATCTAGCTGCAAAGCCAGTGGCCACATGATGATATGAGTGAATAATGCGTGATCGCTCCTCTGAACCAGCAGTCGGTATTGGTAAAAAGGAGTTATAATAGCTTTCCAGATCACCTGAATTAGACACAACTTGGGCGTCGGGCTTATTTACACGGACGAGGTAAGTTTGTAAGAAGGTTTGAGGTTGAGCAATGGTCAAACTCAAACTCAACAAGAAAGCAATAGAGAAGATAAAAATGCCAGTCAGAGCTGGTTTTTCTAACATTATTCAAAAGTTTGATTATGTATGATGATTTGAAAATAAGTAACAGCACATTTATAGTATGAGTTGAGGGAAGAAGGATATGATAAACCAAAGTAGGAAAACAAACACATAACTTTCTAAAACAGCCGGCTTACTAGCATAAGTTTTTGTACTTTAGGATAAAGGGAAAAACATCATAACAAGATAGGAAGTAAATTAAACCAGAATGTAGTATTTTTTAGGAGAAGAAAATAAAATTATTTGTTTCATTGGTTGAGTAAACTATTAGCTCAATCCTAATCATCTGAAAGCAATTACTAAGGATAAAACATGGCTTTGTATAGTTCCTGATATTTTACATTGAATTTAAAATTCGAAAATTATTATGGTTACACTCATACGGGTCCTGTTTTGATAACAACTTTGTTATTCTAGTACAGTCAAATCTCTTTATAACAACGATTTGCTATAAAAGCCAGGTTTTTCTCGGAACCAATTTTTATATTATGTTATAATATACTCTATAACAGCACTTCACTATAACAACCAAAAAATATCAGAACAAACAAGGTTGTTATAGAGAGGTTTGCGCAGCAGATAGATCCTTGGCAAAATATATTATCGCTGTCACCTTGCTTTCTAAATTGAAAATCCTTGAACTTAAACAGAATTTTAGTAAAATTTGTAATGACGATGCTGTTTGATAGTATTCTTATATACAATCCCATTTGACGAAATACAATCCTTTAAAAAAAAATTCATTCACAAACTTGAAATGCAACAAAATCTATGAGGGAAATGGCATATTTTAGTAGATCGTCAATCATTATACAGTTTCATCGACATTCTCAAATGAATCAGATATATCTGACTACTAATTATGCCAAAAGGGGAAAAACAAAAATAACGTAGAAATTTTGTACATATCAGATGAAGTGTAACCAAAATCCAAGGAACAAAGTCCAAAAATGTAAGCTTAACACCACTGAAGATGATCCAAATAACTCATCATTCATTGCAAACCACGATCACAAACTGCCAACAAAGAAATGGTCATTTTCACATCTGCAAATGTATCTTGGATATGCATTTGATTATCTGTAGCTAAACAAAATTCCTACAGGGTTTTTCAGTGAACTGCAGTTGTACATGCACAACTTTGAGAATTTACATAGTGAATTAATGCATGGAACTGCATCTAGTGATACAACTTACAAAGAACATTCAGAGTATCTCGGAGCTTAAATTTCAGAGTTGCTTAACCTGCGGTATACATGACTACTTGTACATTATTAGAAACGGACCAAATATGTTTGAACAGGTGTTTGTATCTATTTGCTCGTCGCTGAGCCCCCAGATTTCAACTCTTTCTCCAGCTCATCAAATTCCCAGTCACCTATCTCTTCTGCAGAGTAATCGCGATTAATCTTACCAAATTCAGATTCTAGCTTTGCCAACTCTGCTTCAGGGTCCAGGACCTGCTCTGTTTTGGCAGATGGTAGTTCATTTTTCTTGCGTCCCCCAGCTATGGCAATTTCTACGGCCTGCTTTATAGGATGTGAAGTATTATCATCTACGGTTTCAGGGCAAGAATCGTCTCCCTCTTGGACAGGGATTTCCATTTCTAGATTTGGTCTTTCAATAGATTCAAATTCCTGTCTTAGCTTCTCAATGTTTTCAAACAGCTTTTTCATATCTTGATCATCTTTCCTAAAGCAACGGGACAAGTAATTTACTTTATGAACTATCGCACCTAAAAAAGGATATAATAACAAAGAAAACACTATAATGCACAACCAAACCTGGAGATTTTCTCTTGTTGAGAGTAGAACTGCTCCCTCATGTTGTCGACTACACTAAATGTGGTTATAATCTGCACTTAGAAGACACCTTTGAGAATCTAGATTGATTTTACAAGGAATATGAAACAAAGTAAAAGGCAAGACCAATTCACCCGAAGATAGGAATGGCAAATGATTTTTTTTTTTTGGGGGGGGGGGTGCGGGTGCGGTTTAGGGCTATGCGGGGCGGGTTTAAACCATTCTTTTTAAAACTGATGCGGGTTTAGAGAAGCTTTTCTTTATTTTTATTTTTTAAGTCATATCAACCATTAATTATTTTAGCATCTTTGGTTTATGCAGGGAAATTTCCATTATATGCAATAATTGTTAATGTGCATGTGAATCTATTACACCTACATACATAGAACCTACTATCTCTGGTTCGAACAATATATGTTCAAACTTTGGCACAAAAGGAGAAGTAAATGCAATATATTCTCTAAGAAAGTTGCCAAATTATTCTGCTTATTAAATTTTCACATACTACTGACAAAATAGAGGAGCAAGACAAAGCAAATCGAAATGCACTTTCACATGCAATACTCATCTATTTCCTCCCAAATTTTGGTTTACCGTGGCGTTATAGTTAATTAATACTGCTCTAAGAGTTATAGCTTCTATTATAGTCACAATTATTGCATTAGAAATCTCGTACACTGAATTGAACTTGAAACAAATAATTTTATAAATGTCACAATTTAATATCATATATTTGGAAGAAAACAAAAAAAAAATTGGTTAAGCGGTGCGGGGCGGGACGGGGCGAAGTCTTCACGGGTTTATGCGGGTTTGCCCTGCAACCTCACAGCACCGTTTGCCATTCCTACCCGCGGATGCTTTCGAACTTATCTTTAGAAGGTATACATATTAGATAGAAGCGGAAAAATTAGAAGTATGATTGTATGAATGAACAAAGTAGCGTTGTGAGAGGTTCAATGATATGGTTTTAATTAGAAAAATTGTATCATACCAATTTTCTGTTAACTATTGTACATAAACACAAGTAAATTTCCTATACCATCTGAATCTATCAGTTCTTCTTCAGATTATTTTCAGTTCGGCTAATGCACAGTACAAAATTGTTAAAAAGATAAATAAGAATGTCACGATACTACTCTTTATATAAAACAATGAATCTTTTTATCAAAATAAGTAATAAAATTGATAAATGTCCCACTATAAAAATAAGAAACTAGTACCTGAAAATATGTTAAAACTAGTGGATCAAATGAGAAACACTGGCCTTTTAAGCATTTTTTGATTTTCTTGAAAGTGTGATTTACTTTGTTATGTCATCATTGGATACACCATTCAAAATTGCTTCGTTATAGTCTATATATTAGATTGTTATATAAAATTAAAATCTGTTAAATAAATAAAAGCTAAATTAGATAGATCAATAACAATATTGAATATAATTAAATGTGTGATGGATCTTATCCATACTAATTAAATCTATTCACCATGTTAAAAGATTCTCATAAAGGGGTCTCAGGCAAGGAGACCCCCTATCCCCCATGCTACATTCTAGTGATAGATGCTTTGAGTAAAATGATGGATCGAGCGGCGGGCGGAGGTTTCTTGAGAGGATGCTCAGCTCCGATCGGGTTCCCAGTGCCCGAAGAGTCTCTCATTTGCTTTTTGCGGATGACACCCTGATTTTTTGTGATGCCGATATGGATCAGTTGACCTACCTGAAGCAGGTCCTGCAGTGATTTCAGATAGTATCAGGTCTCAAAATCAACCTCGGCAAGTGTGAGATTTTTTCGGTGGATGAGGTTGCTAACATTGATGCTTTATCTTATGTTCTCAGATGTAAGGTGTGCACCCTTCCCACTATTTACCTGGGTCTCCCAATAGGCGCTTCGCATAAGGATACTATGGTTTGGAATCTAGTAATCGAAAGGGTTGAAAAAGGATTAACAGGCCGGCAGAAACGGTACTTGTCAAAAGGCGGAAAGGAAGTGCTCATTAAAAGCACTTTATCGAGTATGCCCACCAATTACTTGTCCCTGTTGCAAGCTCTTGTGAGCATCACAGAAAAACTGGAGCGGCTTCAAAGGAATTTTCTTTGGGATGCATCGGATGGAACTAGAAAGTATCATCTAGTGAATTAGCAGACAGTCACTTCCCCAAAGAAGTGGGGTGGACTTGGAGTAAAAGATCTTAGGGTATTCAACAAAGCTTTGTTGGGGAAATGGTTGTGGAGATCCGGGATAGAAAAACATGCTCTATGGAGGGAGGTCATAGTAGAAAAGTACGATTCCACGGGAAGGGGTTGGAGGACCAAGGCAATCACAAAACCTTTCGGGTGTGGCATGTGGAGGAGCATCATAAAGAATTGGGAATCCTTCCGTGGCAACATCTCTTACAGGGTGGGAGATGGAAGGAGAATCAGCTTTTGGAATCATAGGTGGTGTGGAAAGGATACTCTCAGGGTCTCCTTCCCTCACGTCTTCAGAGTTTCAAACCAGAAGGAATTGATGGTCCAACAGATTCGTAAGGAGAATGTAGGGGGGTAATATGGGACCTCTCATTTAGAAGGAACATGCAAGATTGGGAGATTGCGGAGCTCCAAGATTTATTAACACTGCTATATTGCCAAGGCAGGCCTCAGCCATCTTGTGATTCTTGGAGATGGAATTTGCGTGGCGATGATCTATTCACCGTAAAGTCCTCTTACCAGAGTATGTTGGTGAGAGAGAGAGGCCTCTTTTCCATACTCCTCGATCTAGATTCTTAAGGCACCCACGAAGGTGTGCTTTTTTGCATGGCTAGTGGTGAGGGGAGTCATTTCGACTGCTGAGAATCTGAGAAAGGGGGGAATTACACTTGTTAGTTGGTGCTATATGTGTAAACGCTCAGGGGAAGAAGTTGATCATCTTTTGTTGCTTTGCCATGTGTCCTCGGCTTTGTGGAGGGCGATCCCGAACATTTTTGGTGTTCAATGGTGATGCCAAGCAATGTAAAGGAAATATTATATAGTTGGGCCGGTTTCCATAGAAGAAGAAAGCAAAAGGCGTGGAAGTTCGCCCCGTTAGATCTCATGTGGATAGTTTGGGGGGAGAGAAATAGGAGAGCTTTTGAGGGGATTGAGTCTCCTTTTTCACATCTTAAGCATAGTCTTTTATCTTTGATCACTTTTTGGTGCACTCATATAACCCCTATTTGTATAGAAGATTGGGTGTCGTTTGTACAGAATCATGTTCTGATGTAAATTCTCTACTTTTTGGTATACTTCTTGTATACGGGAGTTCTCTCCCTTTTGATTAATACAATTTACCTTATCAAAAAAAAAAGATTCTCATAAAATCAGAAAAAAAATACATGATGATGAATTGGAAATTTGTAATATAGTAATAAAGCAAAACCAGCTGAAATAGTATCTTAAAGTTATAAATCATTATTATCTTACTTATAACATACTCAATATTTTAAATGTCCTACCCCCTCTGGTTCCTTCGGTTGATAAAGAGAAACCCTCATAAAATAAAAAGCACTCCCCAGTTAACTGAATTGGCAGATCTAGTCCTTCAAAAACATAATACTTCTCAACTACGATACTAGTTTTTGTATGACTTTATTTTTGATACAGAGTATACATATTAGGTTCAGTTTGATACTTCTTTTGTATAAAATAATAAATCACTCCTAATTGTTTATACACCTGTACCTGTACCTAAACCTTCAGTCCGATTGGTTCAGTTGGTTTTTAAAAAAACCTTTGACATCTGTAGCATAACTCTCTGGATACCAAGCAGCAACATAAAAGTGAATGTACCTTGGCTTCATAGTCCAAGTATTCCTCCTCCAGACTTTTCCTAGGGCTCAATGATTTTGAGACACCAGATCCCACAGCTGAACTGTTAGACAACAATAAAACAACGATGAGACTCTGCAGTGCATTATAAGCTAACGAACACATGAAAAAAGAGGGCCTTACCCTTCACCTAAAGTCTTCAAGTTCTCAACAAATTTAGAAATGCGATCAATAGAAGGCTTCAACTCTTTCTGTTGAAGACAAAGATATGGTTTAGAAAGGTGCTGTGCTAAGCACAGTAAAAAGAAAATATGATCATTAACCAATCAAGTACCTCATAAACAGAGAGGAGTTGCATCACCAAGTTTACAAAATAATCCTCGTGCTTTTCGAGTTCAACACTACAAAAGTAAGCAACACTAAGAATCCATTTTAGGATAACACTGAACAAAATAAAACAGAGTTATACTTTAACGTCCTTCCGGTTCTAAAATCTGGAAGAATGATTATGCAGATCAAGCAACATACCTGACCTCCTTGCCTTTACTCTCTGTAAATGAAGACTGAAGGGTCCAAGTATCTTCCAAAAAATTAATCCATGTACTAAGGATATTTGCTTCAACTTTACATGAGCCAATGGATTTTGTCAGCTCATCCTCCTATGAGGATGAAGAGATAGGTGATGGCCAGTGCAAGAAGTAAGGAAAAGAGACACATAACAGGCATACCAGGAGCTGGAACTAGAATCAATGCAAAGGAATTAGCACGCAAGAACAGACATTTAAATAAAAGACGAACCCTAGTTTTTAAATGAGCAACAATCTGATCATTAGCTTCATAGAACTGGTCCCTCTCTTCTCGGACATTTTGAAGGCGTGCATTAGCCGCAGCCAATGAGATATTAACCTGAAAGAAAAAACCCATTAGCCAGAATCAATAAGTTGACAGCTAGCACAATCTTTCTGGGGAAAAAGAAAATCAAAATCCAATCAAAATGCAAACTCGAACAATTTGATCATTCAAAACTAATCTTGAATCCCTTTTCAAAGAAATCTCAACTTGACAGATAGAGAACAATAAATTATTGTGAATTTTGCATCAAAACGGAGATGGTGCAGTCACTAATCATGTAAGTCAATAAAATTATAAAATTGGTAAAGGGATGCATCTTCTTAACCTCAAACATTATATATAAGGCTACCCGCACCACATATCTCTCTAGTATTCAGACTATGTTCCGACAAGTTGCTTAAAGGGAGCGTAGACCTACATCTTTTTGGATTCATGAAAGAGAGAATGATACTTTTTTTACGGACCACATCATTTATCAAAGGTCACAGAGGACAAGCAACATGTAAATTCTTAGAAGATAATTCGAAATATTTTTTTGGATAACGTAAAGGTAATTTTATTCAAGCTAATAGCAAGAAGGTTCTGTAAAAGAGTACAAAAGATCATTACAATGACTCCACTACATCTTTGACATTATGAAGTCAAGAGAATCAAAAAGATGTTCCAATTCTCTATCCCATGTTCCTTAAACCAGAGAAACTTCTTTACTATATTTTGCATTTAAATAAGTCACCAAGGGAATGCCTTCTGTCAACAACATAGTACCTGTTTCAACTGAGCTTCAATCTCGTCTCTTTGTTTCTCCAGTGCAGAAACCTCTGTCGCTAATTCCTGAAAACCAAGCAAATGAACCCCAAACCCCCTTTAGGCCTAGCAATCCCAGGAATCTATACTTGGCATTTACTCTTCAACCACGATTGGTGCAAAAGCACTTCGCCTATAATTTAACATCGTGCAAGCAGGTTACCTTCTCTATTTCACCAACTTCACTAGTCTTGGTCACACGAAATTTTAGTGCCTCCTCTTTCTGAATTCTGTCAACAACAAATAATGATAATAAATCAGCTAGCTATGTAGATACACATTAAGAATCAAGTAGCAGCAGAAACACTTCACACAATTCATTATTAAGTGATGCCATCATTCTAATATCAGATCCCATTTTAATAACCTTTAATCACACGACCAAACATGGGACTGAAGTTATCATCTACAACCCCTCACAAATATGATGCATTATCCTACCCAAGGGTGTTGCCTAGTGGTCAATGAAATGGGAGGAGAACCATGAGGTCTCAGGCTCAAATTCCAGCTGAGACAAAAAAATCCTTCCCAGTTATTCAAGCCTTGGTAGATAGAAGTGCTGGTGGGAGGTACCAAGTATCCCGTGGAATTAGTCAAGGTGCACACAAGTTACCCGAACATCACGGTTATCCAAAAAAAAAATATGATGCATTATCCCCCACCCTCACCCCCAAAAAAATTCTTGTTCACAAACCAAGAAACCCCTTAGTGTATAAAACTTACAACACATGCAAAACAGAAATTTAGCATATATGGTTTGTGGAAACAACTCTATGTGAGAAATGAGTTTAAGCTAAGTTAGAGGCAAAACTAATACAGATCCTTTATAGAGGCAGCTCTTTCTCACCGAATGGCAACACAAATGAAAATGGAGATTGCATAATGGCGCTTGTTTAGTGATGAAGCGATTGCGACTTTAAAATGGTTTTTTTTTCTTTTTTTGGGGATAAGGTTTGCCGCTTTACAAGGGGATTAATAAAACACAAAGACATAGCAACTGAAATATGCACTTCCAACCTGTGGTCAGAGATCTTCTTTTCAGCTTTGCAGGTGGAGCTAGCAAGAGATTCGGATAAGACTTTCAACTTATCAACCTGCAAACAGTCATGTACCATAATCTTATGAAAGATGCAACGAACAATTGATGTAGAAGAAGGGATGAACTTTGCCGAAAATACTGGGCCTCATTACTTATTAATGTACAACGTCCACCTGTTCTTTCCATAAACAAATTGGATGAATCATTTCTAGAACTTTGGAGGAACCAGGACATGCTGACCACATTTGTCTGTCAAAATTGGAATATAAGACAAAAGGTGGCAAACAACCAAAGAATATAAGTTGACACTAAAAAGAGATGCCTACCAGTAACAAAATATTTCCTAACAGATATTCCCTATGTTTCCTTTTAACCGCTATTATTTGGAGAGTCAAATATTTTTCATTTGACTACAACTTTTGTGATGACCCGAACTGTTGTCACGTGAGTTACCGCCCCGTTTCCCTCATATTATGCTTCATTATGTTTCAATATCAGTATTTGAGTTGATCGGATTGAATTGAATTGGTTTTAGTTGGAAATGAGGCACATAGTCTCTTTGAAGGAAGTTTGTTTTGGAAAAGTCAACCGGAAGTTGACTATATAGTTAGAAGGCTCGGATGTGAATTCCGATGGTTCGGTTGGCTCCGGAAGATGATTTAAGGCTTAGGGGCGCAATCGGAAGTAATTTTGGAGGTCCGGTGAAGAAGTTAGCCTATTTTGGCAAAGTTAGTATTTTGGCGATTTCCGGTTGATAGGTGATATTTTGATCCGGGAGTCGGAATGGAATTCCGAGAGTTGCAGTAGCTTCGTTAGGTGATTTTAGACTTGTCTGCAAAATTTCAGATCATTCGGACGTCGTTTGGTTGGGTTTTTGATCGAATGTGCAATTTGGAAGTTTTTAAGAAACTTAGGCTTGAATCCGACGAAATTTGATGGTTTTAGTGTTGTTGGATGTGTTTTTATGATTGGAACAAGTTTGAATAACGTTATGGGATGTATTGGTATTTTTGGTTGATGTCCCGGGGGCCTCGGGGTGATTTCGGATGGCTAACGGGATAAAATTTGGAGTTGGAGACTGCTGAAGGGTTCTGGCAGTGTTTTGGACAGCGCGCGGCGACAAATAGCGACGAGGGCCCGCTTCACTGAGGCGAGAGGCGCGCGGCGAAGCGCTCGCCTTTTTGATGTGAGGCGACAATTTATACAAAAACATAAAATATTATATACAAATAACTAAAAGCTCAATAACAATAATATATTAATAAATATATCATTCAAAAATTAAAGACTCAATAGATACTAGATGGTCATAGACTCATAATAGTTCATAAATTAAAGATAAAGACTAATAGTCTAAACTCTAAATTCTAAAACAACCAACATCTATTCTTCTTCAAGATTTTCAAATTCTACAACTTCATGAATGTTAGCATTGAAAAATTAAAGACTCAACAGAAGTTACTGGAAATTGGAAAAACAGAGAAATTGGAAATTGGATGAAAAAACAGAGAAACAAAACTTAGCCTCTGCTTGGTTTTGGAAATTGGAAAAAAAAAAATTTGACATATCCTGGTCGCTAGGCAGAAAGAAGAAATTGGAAAAACAAAGAAAGAAGAAGAAAAACAGAGCAAAGAGAAGAAAGAAAAACAGTGCAAAGAAGAAGAAAGAAAAACAGAGCTGGTCGCTAGGCAGAAAGCAGAAAGAAGAAAGAAGAAAGAAATAAGAAAGAAGAAAGAAAGGAGAAGAAGAAACATACCTGGTGTCGTCGCTGGAAGAAGAAGAGGAGGCAGAACCGCAGAACCCAAGCCCTAATTTGTCTATCGTTGGAAGAAGAAGAGGAGAAGAAGGGTATTGTTGTCGTACAGATACCCAAGCCCTAATTTGTTTAGTATAAATCACGCTGGCTTTTTAATTTTTGACTTATACAAAAAATAGCGACGCCTCGCCTCGCCACTCGCGTCGCCTCGCCTCTCGCAACAGAGGCAGAGGCGCTCGCCATTCTGGATCGCAACGCAACAGGGCCTGTGTGGCGCTACCTGCTCGCCTCGCGTCGCTACACGCCTTTAGCGCTGTAGCGAGCGCTATTTACAACACTGGGTTCTGGTGTCTGGCATTTTCGCTTCTGCGGAAATGGACCGCAGAAGCGGTTCTGCAGAAGCGAATGGGAAGTCGCGGAAGCGGACAGCGGTCGTTTGGCATTTTCCGCAGAAGCGGACTAAGTTCCGCATAAGCGGTCACCGCATAAGCGGTCCTGGGTGACTTTAAG
Organism: Nicotiana glauca; assembly: GCA_026770625.1. Taxonomy (NCBI): domain Eukaryota; kingdom Viridiplantae; phylum Streptophyta; class Magnoliopsida; order Solanales; family Solanaceae; genus Nicotiana; species Nicotiana glauca. Next base: position 1,012 of record MU740868.1, on the reverse strand, counting down.
GAACACCGCAAATGCAGTGGGAAGGCCGCAGAAGCGGTCACGCTTTTGCGAAAAAATGGACCGCAGAAGCGGTCCTGGATAAAATGAAGGAAACCGCAGAAGCGGAAGAAAACCGCAGAAGCGGAAGTCGCATAAGCGACATTGGTATCGCAGAAGCGGAAAACGGCCTGGGCAGAAAGGATAAGTTCTGGGAATGAGACTTCGTTCCCATTTCCCATTTTTGACGATTTGGAGCTCGGTTAAGGCGATTTTTGGTCCAATTTTCATAGAGAACAACGGGGTAAGTGTTCTTGACTAAATTTTGGTTGTATAACTTGAATCTATTACGAGTTTTAGCGTTTAATCAGAGAATTTTGTTGGAAAAGGGTAGAAAACCCTCTTGGATAAAAAACAAGGATTTGAGGGGTCAAACGAACTCCGATTTTTGTAAATTTGATATGTATAGACTCGTGGCGAGACGAGGAGTCCGGTGATGTGAATTTCGTAATTTTTCGAGAAGTGGGCCCGGGGCTCGGGTTTTGCAATTTCGTGAATTTCGATATTTTTCAATTGTTTTCGATTGAGTAATGTCCCATTTGCATATTGTAATGTATTCGCTCTGGTTTTGGTTAGATTCGACGCGCGTGGAGGCCAATTTGAGGGGCAAAGGAGTCGCAAGCGAGGGATTTCACCGGTTCGAGGTGAGTAATATNTCCGTCCCGGTTGTTGATTTTACTGCGTATTTGACTGAAATTACTTGTTATCATCATAATTTGAGCTGATTGCCATGTTTGGGGCCTTGTGCCGACTTGTAAAATCCTTCGGGGATTGATATTACTGTTTTGGCATATCTTGCATGTCATTTGGTTTCAGTCCAAGGTTTTAAATAATGTTTTGCAAACTCAGCCATGCTTCTAAGTTTTGAAAACTTAAATGACAGTTTAAATGTATTTCGGGCTGGAAACTTCTATCTTGTAAATGCCCAAGGGGCTTACTATATTATTTTCTGGACTGATTATAAAGTGACTTGAAA